>PVKA01006338.1:59640-84445 GCA_004027165.1 Ctenomys sociabilis
ATATATATATATATATATATATATATATATATATATATATATATATATATATATATGACTAAGAATTAGGAGAGGTTTTAGAAATGTCTCAGTTGAGAGAGCTGTTAATCTGCTCTAAATATCATCATTCCAACCAGAAAGAAAAAGGGAGTAAGATATTTTCTGTTTCATATGAAGTCTGAAGATAAAGACTTCCAAGACTACTCAGGATTTATCTGTTGTTATGTGTTGTCAACAGCTAGAGAGTCACAGCAGATTGTTGTCTGATTTCTGCTAGGAAAATGTTAAAACTTGAGAAGGCTTAGATGTACTGCTTAACCGTCCTCAGGGGTAGGTGAGGGAGATACTCTGCCTGTGTGTCTGGCTGTGGCCCCATAGTAGGACGTGCTGATCTGACCATCTTCTATCCAAGTCACGAGGATTTCTAGGAGACCTCTTGACTCACAGTCTTTGTCTGGTGAGCTGCTATAAAGGGAGTGATTGATCAGATGAAATATATGACAAAGTTGTGCCACTGAGTCACACAATGAAGTCCAGCAGGGAGGAGGATTGTTACGGTTTAGATCTAAAAGGCCCTTGACACTCTCATGTGTTTAGAGGTGGGGCTATGCAAAGATGATTTGATCATTTTGACACCATATTCATCAGTAGAATAATCCACTGATAAATTATTAGCTGAATGTGCTATGGGGGTGGAGCCCAGGTGGGGATGGTTTATTGGATGAATAAGCTTATGGGTGGATTCTCACCTTGGGTTGCTGCCTTTTCTCTCTGATTTTCGGCTACCAAGAATGAACATCTTTCTCTACCAGACCCTTCCACCAGCCTTAGAGCTATCCAGCGATGAACTGAACCCTTGAAATGGTAAGCCACTGATTATTCTATGATGTTATTCTGTAATTTTCAACAATTAAAAATATTTATTAATAAGTCTTTAATTAATATAATTGAACCTCAGTTATTGTGTTTCCCTATAAACAAGAGTGATATTACTTTCATATGTACTTATATATTGCCTTAGGGCAATTGTGAGTTTGCTATATCCAGGCATAGATCCATAACTAAAATTTGAGCTACACGTTGCCAAACTCACACCAGTTTACATATTACCTGAGTATATACTAGCCATTTTTTATTTAAAATAATTTTAAATATTTTATTCATTCATTTATTTATTTAGTAAAGGGTCTCATTATGCAGTCCTGATTTGATAGTGATCCTCCTGTCTCAGCTTCCCCAGCCCTGGGATTATAGGTGACTACCACCACACTGTTTCAATGGCTGGCACGGTGTATCCAGGGTTCGATGGCTGGCACAGCATGTGGTACTGGGCATCGAACCCAGGTCCTTGAGCTTGCCAGGCAGGTGCTTAGATCACCAAGCTCCAGCCCTATACACTAGTCTTTGATATGTTAGAACCTTCAGTCCTGCCACTTGGAGTGACTTGGTTCTCCTGCCCTGATTCTGTGGGTTGATCCATAAAGAAAAATTCTCGAAAGACAGCATGCTTGCCCAGGTCTCCTGGTGACGCTTCACTGTCATTGCTGTTCCTAGCCTTGTGAGTGCACTTCAGAAATCCAATGCTGTTTATATATCAGCAGCTATCTTTATCTTACTTTTGTAGTCTTTATTATGACAATATAGATCTGAAAATTCACCATTATTTGTATGCATTGGATACATTAATTCTATTTCAATCGGGAAGACACATTCAGTGGATCAAAATTCCTAACCTTATATTCTCCTCCTGAGAAAGCTGCAATTGGTTCATTACCTCAGCTAAAGTGGTAATTAGGGTTGATTTAGTACACACATCTGAGGATGTGTTAACTGTAATCCTTTTCAGTTTCAAAGGTGGCAGGTATAGGAATGCCAGGCATTCCTATAAGGGGATTTCACTATAAGGAAAACAACCTTTCTTTAAAGAAAATTAAAAAATATTTCCAGACAGGACTTTGAAAAAGTCTCTTATTTATATTTGGCTATGAGATACTTTCCTGTGAAATCTAATTTCTAATTTGCTCTCACTAGTCATTTTCCCTATGTTCAATATTCGCCAACATAAAGGTCCTATTTTGCCAACTCTAACCACTTAATTTTCATTCTCATTCATTTTACCATTTTTCTGAAAGTGAAAATAACACTCAATTATCAAGAGGATTGAAAGCATTGTAAATAACAAATGGTATCTTACTCTCTGGAACTTATCTCATGCTATGTTATAGATTTACCAGGTCTCACAAAATAGCAAATATATGAGCCTTAAAGGGGAAAAGTCTCCATACTACTATATGAAAAAATTCCTAAATTCCAGAAGGTTGAATGAACAGATGGATACTTTGGGGACATGTGTGTGTGTCATTTTTGTTTTACATTTCCTTGGCTCTGCAAGAGAACGCATTTTCTACAAAGTATGGTAGCTAAAGCGGGGGATCATATTAAACTAAACCTGGAAACAAGAAACGAGAAGTAAATAGTTTAGCAAAAATGCAGTTCCATATGTTAATTCTGAAAAGTTTCATTATTGAAATCACAGATTTTAAAAATAACAGGGCCATGGACAAAGACAAAATGATAAATAGTGACTGATTCAGAGGACATTATTTTTCTGACTTGGATGTGTAAATGCCATCTGAACTCACTCATATATGTATATTTGGGTTTTATTCATTAAAGAAATTTAATGTTTTCATAAGCACCCTTAAAAATAATCATACACTGGTGCTATCCCCTCCCATGCTGAATGGTGATTTCTCACATAAGTAATGCTCTACTAACATATAAGACTGAATTATTACAGATGCACCTATGTTGCATACATACAAATTCTGTCTACAGTATAACAATCTGACAGTTTATAAAACATATCTGATGGGGAAAATATATGAATGGAAGCTTCAGGTGTTAGAAATGAAGAATAAACTACTGACGAAAGCAGAGCTGAAATAGCAGTGGCTTGGTGTGTTGGAGACATTCAGATTTAGATAGATGCCCTACAGTTGATTGTCAAAGCACAGAGGCTCCATATAAACAGATGTAGAATTTGGTTCCTATGAGGTTGCGATGCTTGAATGGAGGCCACTGACCTTGGTAAGGTCACCACTCTGTGAGAGGTTGTCTCAGTTATTCTTCTCTTGTTGCTGGGACAAATACCCAACACCAAAAATGAAGGATGGAAAGGTTTATTTAGCTCATAGTTACTGGAGGATTCAGTCCATACTCAGCTGGCTCCGAGGCAGAGTGACCTGTGGCAGAGGGCAGCAGCAAAGAGCAGAGAGCACCCAAGGGAGGAGTAGCAGCAACACAGAGGAAGCTTGTCTCTCTGAAATTGCATTCAGACTATTCACCTCAGGCTGGATGCAGCACTCACATCCATAATCCCAGCAGTTCTAAAACCCATAATCCCAGAGTATGAATTAATCTCAAACTAAGAAGTCCTCGCCCCATGACTGCATGAGGCTTTGTGGGGACAACTAGACCCAGACCATAAAAAAGGTCTTCATAGAAAACCATCGTGAATGACTCAGCAAGCTGCATGAAACTTCTTTGCTTAAGCCTCTGGGAAGAGGAGAGAGGGAAGCAATTTTCTTTGAGAAATTGAAACTATAACCTGCCATATGCAGAGAAGTGATGATCAAAGTGACAATACTAGCTGGCTCAGAATGTCAGCTGAGAGATAAAAATGAAATCTGGCCTCAGACAGGTGAAATTCTGGATACTTTGCAAAATCTAGTCAGTTAGGGATTACAAGTTAAGTGGACACATGGAGAATAAAAGATTCTTTTTATTTATTTTCCTTTCTGGTGTGTTTTTGAGTCCATGAAGATTTTTGTCAACAAATTTGTGTGTTTGTAGCTGGAGAAGGGTTTGCAGGCCTGTGAGCTGCTATCATCACACTGTGCATTATCACCCGTAAAATCACTCAAAAGACATTCCAATCTGGAAACAGTAACATGAGCTTGCAAAACGCCATTGTAAATAGCAAAAGAAATTATTGAGCATAATCAAAACTCAGTAGAGACAATGCAGGAGAATATTTTACCTCAAGAACTAGAAACAATAGAAAGATCTGAAAGAAACTTTGTCAAAATATCTAAAATTATTAGAGGTTTTAAAGGAATAGAAAACACAATTAAAGGGATAACACTATGTACAAAAATCAAACTAAAAGTATCAAATGGAACTTCTTTCCGCAAAGAAAAAAAAATTAATTGAAATTTTTAAGGATAGACTAAATAATACAATTACATAGTAGATGAGAAATTCAATAAGAAAATATAAACGTTAAGAAAGGACACGGAACACAGCATGGAGTAATGTGTAAATTGAAATCTGAGAGAGAAGTTAAAAAATGTAGGAGAGTTTTAGGCAGTCTACAATCTACAATCTAGAAAATTAAAATTCCACAAAGAAAACAAAAGAGTGAAAAGAAAGAGCCACGTACAAGAAAAATAACAGCAGAGAATTTTTCAGAAGTAATCATGGGCTAGTCAAGTAGCTCAGCAGATTAAAGCACCTGTAAGCAGGCACTGGGGAAGGGGTTCAATCCCCATGCCTTCTGTGCTGGCCCTGCCCCCAAGGTGAGCTGAGATAGCAATTGAGACTGGGCATGGTGGTGTGCACCTGTAATCCCAGCTCTTGGGAGGCTGTAAACAGGCAGATCACTAGGAGTCCGATCTAGTAGTGCGACCCTGAACACCCTGTAGACCCTTCTCTAAACTACAGAAAGAAAAACAAAACAATAATCAAAGTCATTCCACAGATGTAGGAAGCTCAATGACTTCTATACCAGCTAGATTAACAAAAATCCTAACTGAGGTATGTCAATATGAAAATAGGGAATGGTGAAGAAAGTCTGAACAACAGCTGGAAGAAAGGAGATATTTTGAATAAAAAAGATAATTAAAGTGATAATGATCTTTTAAAATATAGTCATCTAGAGACAATGGAATAACATCTTTGGAGCACTGCAACACTTCAGATTGAAAACAATTGCCAGTGTAGCGATCTTTAAATATATAAACATAAAAACTTTTATTCAAGAGAAAAAGAAAACTAAAAGCATTTTCTGCTTTTAAGATAAGTGGGGCCAGCCAGATAGCTAGGTGAATTAAAGCACCTGCACAGAGTACAGCGGCCAGGGTTTGATTCCTGACCTGCAATGCCAGCCTACCCCATGGGTACACTCATTTCTTTCTTTCTTTCTTTTTTTCTTTTTTTTTTTTTTTTTTTTTTTTGACAGAACCGGGGATTGAACTCAGGCCTTTGCGCTTGTCAAGAAAGTGCTTATTCCACTGAGCCATCTCCCTGCTCCCTTGTGGGCTTACTGAGATGGGTGCTTGAGACTGGATATGGTGAAATGTGCCTGTAATCCTAGTGTTTGGGAAGCCGAAAAACAGGAAGGATCACTACAAGTCTGATCTATGTAGTGAGACTCTGTAGAACCTGTATTAAATACATAAACAAAAAACAAAGAAACAGACAAACAAGAAGGTAAGTGGGAACTCTAAAGATTCTTGATGAAAGAATTACCTAGAGATGTGATTAAACTAACTGGAAAAATGCTTTGGGATGCGGAGTAGAATACAAAGAGCAGTGGTGGGTAAATAGGACTGTTACAGTGTCAGATGACTCTAAAATCCTTTGATTCTAATATGTTTTAACAATATTTCAGAAGAAATTTAAAAGAAAGGTGCAACTAAAACACTAGAAAGTACCATAATGGAAGATGAGGTACATTCCATAGAATTAGTGTCTTTTGAGTTCTTTGTAATGATTTTGACAAAAGTAGAAATATTAATCTGATACATTAAATTTATCAATCAATACTTCAATGTAAACATCTAAAACACAATTTGAATATGTATACTTTGTATTTTTTATATTCAATTTTATTTTTTTAATTATTGTTTTTTATTGAAGAACAAATAGCAATGATACAGTTTCAAGACAAATTAACAGGACAGATTTGATCAATTAATACATTGCAAAATGTTTTTTTAATGTTTTGGTGTTGTACAAGGTGCATACATGATATTATACTTACAGACATTATTCTAGCAAATATCTCTAATCAGTGAATGAAGAGAGTATAGCTATATACTTATTTTTATAGCTGAATTATATCACAGATTCAATAATTAATACTTTCTACCTTTTTATTTCCCTAGTGTTTGTCCATAGTACTAGAAGCCAGCATAATATCTTGTCCAACCACTATAAGTGCAAATCTTGCTTCTCATAGAATTATCCAGAAGCACAGCATATTTATCCTAATTGTACTGTTTATACACACACATCATGATTCTTCCTTTTTATACCCCCTTTTTTTTTTTTGTCTAGACCTGTCAAAGATGAGTATTCCATTGTCATTAAATCAATTTAGGTGCCTAAATTCAGCGACACAATCCAACACAGTCGAGCATTCCACAATAGTAGTGAGTTATCTGAAGAAGTTGTTGACTATATCCATTTACAACTCAACTTACTATTATGGCCCCAAATCATATACCTCATTTTTATACTTTACTGCTGGATGGTTAAGACAGAGATAGACCAAGACCTATATACCAAAAGATGGAGCTTTTGTTTCTGGTGAGGTCAGTGAAGTCCCTTTAGGGTTTAGCTTACAATCCTATACCTTACTCTGTAGATTCTTTGTCTGTGTCATCCATGTGGATAAATAACGGCCACTGCTTGACCAGTTTGCTCTCTATGAGAGTCTGAGAGAAAGTTTTCTCTCCATGTGACTCTCTCCAGGCACACTATACATTATCAATCTTTTTCCACTGAGGCTCCATAATCTTGATCAGAAAATTTGGTGCACAACTGAGTTTCATGATGTTACCATACAGGTTCTTCTATGCCCTGAGTCTTTGCTGACCTTGAAAGGCCAGGGCCAAAATATTGGCTAGCTTTGAGGCTCTTCTATTTCTCCAATTTTGATCTGTGAACTTAGGTTGTTAGCCATCCAGAAGAAAAGGAATTAGTACCCTGCAGCATATGCCGTTCAGTTTGCCCTAATTTTCTGACCCAAGTGTTTTTAGTTGTTGTTGTACATTTCTATTTATATTACTTCTTTTCATTTCTTATACTAGGGGGACTATACCATATTTGCACATGTGTGTCTGGTTTATTTCACTTACGAGTACATGTTCAAGTGCCATCCACTTCAATGTAAATGCTTCAAGTTTATCATTCTTCATAGTTGAGTAATACTCCATTATATAGAAATACCACTTCTTTTTCAACGATTCCTTATGTGACGGACACATTGGTAGTTTCCAAGATTTTGCTATCACAAATTGTGCTGCTATAAACACAGATACACATATATCACTATGATATAATGTTTTCAGTTCCTCTGGGAAAATTCCAAATACAGGGATAGCCAGCTTGAATGGGATTTCCAGTCATACTCTTTTGAGGAATCTCCACACTTATGTCCACGATGGTTGTACCAGTGAACATTCCCACCAGCAGTGGAGAACTGCTCCCTTTGCCCCACAACCTCTCCAATATTGTTGTTGGTTGATTTCCTTATGATAGTCATTCTTTCTGGAGTGAGATGGTATCTCAGTGTTCTTTCTATTTGCATTTCATAGATGGTTAGTGATGTGGAACATTATTTCATATATTTATTCATTTCTTCAATTTAGTCCTCTGCGAAGTGTGTATTCATCTCAGATGCCCATTTCTGAATTGGGTCTTTAAATTTGAGGGCCCTGTTATATCTTAGTTCTTTATATATTCTAGACAGCAGACCTTTGTCTAATTGCTTATTATTATGAATTTTTCAAAATTTGTGGGTTGTCTTTTCACATTGTTCACAATTCTTTTGACATGCAGAAGCTCCTTGAGAAGAGTTGATCCCAGTTATTGATTCTTTCAAGTGTTTCTCACGCAAATGTATGTTTATTCATGATCTCTTTACCTACCCCTATGTCTTCAAGAGTTCCTCCTACTTTCTCTTCCAGGAGATTGAGTGTTTCTGTTTTCATGTTTGCATCTTTAATCCATTTTGACCTTAGCTTAGTGCATGGTGATAGAGCTCAGTCAAGTTATAATTTTTGGCATGTAGAAAGCCAGGATTTCCAGCACCATTTGTTAAAGAGGCTATGATTCTTCCAGTAAGCTTGTTTTGAAACTTTGTTGAAGATAAGATGGCTGAGTGTGTTTGTAGATGCCTCTGTGTCTTCTAAGCTATTCCACTGATCCTCAGGTCTAGTTCGTTGCCAATTCCATGTTGATTTTATCACAGTGGTTTTGTAGTATAATTTCAAGTCAGGAATTGTGATGCCTCCTGCCTTTTCTCTATTGGCCAAGATTGTCTTTGCTATTCTAGGTCGTTTGTGGTTCTAGATAAATATTAGGAAGGATTTCTCTAGGTCTGTGATGTATGTTAGTGGCAATTTGATAGGGATTGAATTAAATCCGTACAGCAATTTTGGGAGTATGGCCATCTTCACGATGTTCGTTCTTCCTATCCAGGAGCATGGAATATCTTTCCATTTTCTGAAATCCTCTATAATCTCTTTTCTTAGGGGGTTGTAATTTTCTGTGAAAAGACCTTTGACTTCCTTGGTTAAGTGAATTCCAAGGTATTTCATTTTCCACGGTGCTATTGTAAAAGGTATTGATTCTATTGTTTCCCTTTCAGTGTGCCTATTATCTGTGTAGAGGAATGCTATTGACTTTTGAGTACTGACTTTGTATCTTGTGCTACTGAATTTCTGTATCAGTTCTCGTAGCTTCTTGGTGGAATATTTGGGCTCTTCCAAGTAAAGTATCGTCATTGCAAACAGTCATAATTTAACTTCTTCTTTACCTATTCTTATTCCTTTTATTTCTCCCTCTTTTCTAATGACTGTTGCTAATGATTCCAAAACTATATTGAGAAGGAGGGGTAATACAGGACATCCTTGTCTTGTACCCAATTTACAAGTAGAAGATTTGAGTTTCTCCCCATTTAGGATTATATGAGCTTTTGGGTTATCATAGATGGCTTTAATCAAGTTAAGTTAGAGTATATCTATTCCAATTTTCTGTAGGATTTTGAACATGAATCAGTGTTGGACTTTGTTAAAAGCTTTCTCTGCATCAATTGAGATGATCATGTGGTTTTTAGATTTCAGTCTATTAATATAGTGTATTACATTTATAGATTTTCGAATATTGAACCATCCTTGCATCCCTGGGATGAATCCTACCTTGTCATGGTGTATGATCTTCTTAATGTTTTGCTGTATTCAGTTTGGTAGGATTTTATTGAGGATTTTTGCATCTAAGTTCATGAGGGAGATTGGCCTATAGTTCTCCTTTTTGGTTGTGTCTTTCCCTGCTTTTGGAATTAGTATAATACTTGTCTCCAGAAATGGTTTTGGGAGGACCACTTCCTTTTCAACTTCATTGAAGAGTTAGAGGAGTGTAGGGATTATATATGCTCTAAATTTTTTGTAGAATTCAGCTGTGAATCCATCAGGACCTGGACTTTTCCCTGTCGGTAGGCTTTTTATTATGTTTTGTATTTCTTTGGCTGTTATTGGCTTATTGAGAGTTGTAATATCTTCTTGGTTCAGTTTTGGTAATATGTACCTTTCCAGGAATCTATCTATTTCTTCTGTGTCTTTTATTCTGTGAGCAGAAAGATTCTCAAAGTAACTATTGATAATCTTCTGAATTTCTGCTGGTTCTGTGGTGATTTCATCCTTTTTATTCCTTTTTGCATGTACTTGAATTTTGTCTTTCCTCTTTTTGATGAGGTTGGCCAGAGGCTTATCAACTTTATTTAGTCTTTCAAAGAAACAACATTTTGATTTGTGGTTTCTTTGGTCTGTTTTCTTCATCTCAATTGAATTAATTTCTGCTCTAATCTTTATGATTTCTTTCCGTCTTTGCGCTCTGGGTTTCATTTGCTCTTCTTTTTCTAGATGTAACTGAGTCAACATTAGGCTGTTTATTTGTTCCCTTTCTGTTTTCCTACTGTGTGAGTTCATTGCTATGATTTTCCCTCTAAGAAATGCTTTCATCGCATCCCATAAATTCCGGTAAGTTGTGCTTGAATTTTCATTGAATTGTAGATATTTTTTAATTTCTTGTTTAATTTAATCTGTGATTGATATAACCAATTGATGGTTATAATTGAAATATGTAGACTTATGTTTGTCATGACATTTACCTGTTGTTTTTTACTCTTTTTTAGCCCGTGTTCAATTGTCTGTCCTGTTTAGTGGGTTCCTTCTGTTCTCATTCGTGGAGTTCTGGTCATTGTGGTATCTCTTTAGAGCATCTTTCAGCAGCCTGTGTAGGGATGGCTTGATCATCATGAGTAGGGTGTTGTTTAATTTCCATGAGTTTAGCTGTTTTTCTGGTTTCTTTTGTCATTCAGTTCCAGTTTCATTACACTGTCATCAGATAATAAGGATGGGATAATTTCTGTTTTCTTGTATATACTTACGCATGACCTCTGGACGAGTATGTGGTCTATTTTGGAAAATGACCCGTGTGCAACTGAAAAAATGTATATTCAGCTGTGGTTGGGTGGAACACTCTGTACATGTCTACCAGGTCCATTTGTTCGAAGCTCTGGTTCAGTTCTGCTACTTCCTTGCTAATTTTTTTGTCTGGTTGATCTACCTTTTTGAGATAAGGGGGTGTTAAGGTCTACTGGTAAGATTGTGGTCTTAGATATTAGGTGTTTTTATGTCCATTAAGATTTGTCTTACATAGTTGGGTGTTTCTGTGTTTGGTGCATAGATATTTATGAGTGTTTCCTCTTCCTCGTGAATTTTTCCCCTGACCAATATATAGTAGCCCTCTTTATGTTTTGATCCTTCTTGGTTTGAACTTGAGAGTATCTGAGAACAGAATTGCTATTCTACTTTTTTCTGAGGTGCTGGGGCATATAGTATTGTTTTCCGTCCTTTGACTTTGAGCCTATGAATGTCCTCTTAAGTTAAGCACGTTTCTTGTACACAGCATATTATTGGATTTTGTTTCCTAATCCATTGTGCCAGTCTATTTCTCTTAATTTGTGAATTGAGTCCATTTACATTGATGGTTATAATTGAAATGTGTTGATTTATGTTTGTCATGATATTTACCTGTTGTTTTTTACTCTTTTGTATTCTGTGTTTAATTGCCTGTCCTGTTTAGTGGGTTTCTTCTGTTCTCATTCATGGAGTTCTGGTCATTGTGGTATCTCTTTAGAACATCTTTCAGCAGCCTGTGTAGGGATGGCTTGGTCATCATGAGATTCTTTACTTGTTTTTTGTCATGAAAATATTTCACTTCTCCATCAAACTTAAAGGAAAGTTTTGCAGGGTATTGTAGTCTGGGCTGGAATTTGTTTTTGTACAGGACTTGAAGAACTTTGCTCAATGCTCTCCTTGCCTTCGTTGTTTGTGTAGAGAAGTCTTTTGTAATTCTAATGGGATTTCCTTTGAATGTGATCTGTTTCTTTTCTCTAGCAGCTTTCAGTATATTATTTTTGTGTTGGATTTCTAGGATCTTGACTATTATATGTCTCAGTGTGTTCTTAGTTGGGTTGAAGTTATTTGGTGTTCTGTATGCTTCACTTACCTGAATCCTGGATTGTTTCCTCATATTTGGGAAATTTTCAGAGATTACTTCTCCCCAAATTCTTTTTATGTCATTTGTATTGACTCCTTCATTCTCATTGACACCAATTAATCTCACATTGTTCATGTTGGTGACATCTTGCAGGTGATGGATTATTTTTTCCTGCATCCTCATTGTTTTTAAGAGATCCTTTCTCACCTTTTCACTAACTGCACCAGCATCTTCAAGATCTGAAACTCTTTCTTAGCTTTCACTCAAATAGTTTTGTAGACTCGTGATTGATATTTTTAGTTCTTCTATATATGTTTGACTCTGTTTCATGCATTCTATTTCTTTTCTGTATTGTTAATTCAAGGAATCCGTTATACTTTTGATCTCCTCTATTTTTTTTACTCATGTCTTCTTTAGAGTTAGTTATTAATTTTTTTCTGCAGAGTTTCTTCCAACTTCGGTTTCCTTTGTATATTTCCTGAGTAGTTTCTGTATTTCAGATGCTATGATTTCAAAGAATTTTTTTTTTATTTCAGAAATTATTTCTGCTTTGAGTCCCTCATAACCTTTCTGCTGTTGTTTCTTTGTTTCCGACTCTGTTAATTCATATGTTTCAGCTGGAGTAGTGCTCTCTGCACTTGTTCTAGGTCAGCAATGGTTTTCCCCAAGATGTTTCTGGATTTGATTCTTTATTTCAGATGCTATGTATTCAGATATATATTTTTTTTATTTCTGGCATTAATTCTAGTCCTAGTTTCTCTATACCTTTCTGCTGCTGTTTCTTTTCTTCCATATCTGTTAATTCATTCATTTCAGCTGAGCTAGTATCCTCTGCACTTACTGTTGGACTCGAGGCCTGATATTGCATTTTTTTCTTTGTCTTTGTCATTTTGTGTAGCACTGACCTCTGACCTTTCATGTAGGTGTTTGGTGCAGCTATAACCTTAGCATGTGATGAGATTCGGGTGCCAGTCTATTAAGTGTGAGATTATCCAGTTATGCCTGGCCTGGATCTAGCTATTGTGTTTAGTTCCTTTTTGGTGCAGCTCCTGTGGTTCCCATCTTTTGGTTTCCTGATTAGGCAAGCATGAACTGATCTGGGATGCAGAGCAAGTAGTCAAAATTCCCGTCTTGGCTGGCTTTGTGAAGAGGATCCTGAAAGTAGCTGGAGTTGGCCCTCATGTCTCAGGCAGGTCGCTCTAGGTGGGTGGGCCTGGGCTTTGGTGGGCCCGCTGGGCTCCCAAAATTATAGTGGATGTTCTTATTCACCAAGTAGGCTGCCTTGGGTCAGCCAAGCTGCGCTGGGTCTGTGGCCACCAACCCGAACCAGAGATGGCTGGGAAAGGTCCCTCCTGCACGGTGGGCTTGGAGCCCTCACTTCCAGGCCAAGCTGCGCTTCATCTGGGGCCATGGGTTGGGACTGAGGATCACCGAGAAATGTCCCTCTGACCCAGCGGGCCTGGAGCTCTCACTCACAGGCCGATATGTGCTGGGTCTGGGGCCTCCATGTGCTTTGTATTGACAGATGATGCACAAGGTATACAAATGAAAATACAAAGCAGGGTAAATTAAAAACACAAATTAGCCCATATATTAGTAATCATAGTAAATATATAAATCCATTATCAATGAACAGAGACTCTGAAATTTATTTTAACAATTTGAATATCTGTCATGGCAGTTATTAGTGCTGGTCACTAAATATTTCTTATCTTCATTCAATGCTCATCCTTTGGAGTCCTCTGGCCTCTCCACTGGGAGTCAGTCTCAGCTATATAACTTGTTATGACCAATTTATATGAGCTGAAAGTGTTATTAGCCATTTAGGGGCAGGGACAGTAACAGTACATGAAAGATTAATTTTTGTTTCCATCTGCTACACCTTCAGCTATGTTGCAAGTGGCTGCTCTTGAACCTAAGGTAAGGACAGAATGGAGTGAGCTCTCACTGACCTTAAAGAGGCATAAGCCTCAAGAGGGAAATACGTCTTTGTTGGATTGAGTGGTTGATGTGCTGGAACTGGTTACACTCACAGCATAACACAGAACCTATCCTCAGTGAAACATAAAAAATATGTAAAATACAAAGAGTTACACTGTGAAAGGGGAGGGTAAAGAAAAAAGAGATAAAACATTAATTAGACACCTGGCATATCATACTAATCTCTAGGAGAGGAAATAATTATTGATAGAAATAGAAATCCAAAATACACTCTTTCATAGGAATGAAAGAAATGATCTGCCAGAAAAATTCAATTATTGAGGCTTTATATATGTAACATCATAGGATGTATGGGATTAAATATGGAAAGCTCAAAATAAAATTATACATAGAAATCAACAAATCTACAATAGTGAACCTATTCATGCAATCTCATTTTCCTTTCCAAGAAGTGGTACTTGCTTTTCAATGTCACCTAAAACTAAGCAATACTATGAAGAAACAATTATTACTTATCTGATAAAAGAACCAGGTTTCATGTTGTGTGCCTGTAACCTCAGTGTTCTGGAAGGCTGAGGCAGAAGGTTCAAGTGTTTGAGATCAACTTAGGCAAGATGCTGACTTAACAAGTGCTTGCCACAAAATTTAAAAGATGAGGAGATGGTTCTGAGAATACTGAAGCAAAAGGTTTGGAGCAAAGGGCATGGATTCAATTTGCATTAAAGGAGAAAAAAAGGAGGAATTGTGACTTTCAGCCTCTACATCTTTCTGTCTTTGAGAATGACTTCAAAGGAAATGATGGCTGAAGCATCAGTCCCTGTGATTTGGACCTAAACCTGTCCCCCAAAGGCTCGTGTGTTTAGCAGGTGGAGATAGGGCACTTTTTCAGGTGTCTGAGTCCTGAGAACTCTAACCTCACTGATTGCTTAATGCATTGATGCCTTCATACTTTGATGGCATTGCAGAAAGGTGATGGAAACCAAGAAAGTAAGTTCAGTTGGCATGGCCTTGGAAACCGCATCTTCTCACTAGCCTCCTCTGTCTGACTTTTTCACTCTCCCTGTTTCTTGGTTGCCATGTGAGCATCTTTCTTCTGCTACATCTTCTGCCATGATGTTTCTGCCTCCCCAAGGCCTAAAAGCAATGTCACCACTTGACCACCAGCTGGAACCTCTGAAACCATGAGCAAAGATAAACCTTTCCTGTACTTTGTCACAGCAATGGAAAGCTGATCAATATAGGCATTTTCCTTCTCCAGTTATTTATGATATGATTCACTTCACACAACCATGCTAGTTGCACCTTAAGCCATTCTAATGACTATAAATGTGATCTTTCCTTATTATCAATATGTGTAAGAAAGCTATGAAAATTAAAAACCTTTTAGTAGTGAATGACTAGACAAATAGACTAATGCAAGATTACTTACCTTTATAGTCATGTGCCACATAACAAAATCTTGGTTATTTACTGACCACATACATGACAGTGGCTCCATAAGATTACATTGCCTAGTGATAGTATCATGCTCTTAATTAATGATAAATACATGCTCTAATGTGTTCTCAATGGTGAAAGCAGCTGAGTGGTACATTTGTCAGAAATCACCCCCCCCTTTATATAGTGAATGACAGTGTGCACACTTGATATCTGATAGAAGTAGCAAGACACAGAACGGAAGACCAAATGTAGTATCAAATAAAGAATCCTGAGCAAACTCCACTTGGAAAACCAGAAAGTTAGAACCCTAATTGCAATCTACAAAAACTATATTTCTGCATAATTAAAGTCACAAATATGAAGAGCAAAACTTTGAAATGTTGTAGAAGCATATACTGTATAATGTCTTTATAAACTTGGAATACACAAGGTTTCTCTGAACAAAATACAGAGACCACAAACTACAAAAACAAAAATTGATAAATTTAACTACATTAAAATTAAAATTTTCTTTATAACAAAAGGCAATCCAAACAAGTACAATAACAAAGCACAGCCTAAAAGAAGATATTTGTCATTCTCAACCAATATGACAAGTATAAAGAACTTCCTCATAAAAGAAAAAAAATCTACATTTTCATAAATGACAAAGGGTATAAGTATTTAGCAGAATAGAAAACCCTAATGGTTAATAAATATGAAAAAGTACACAATCCCAGTGATAAAGTAATAAAGATTAGATCAACAATGAAATGTGTCTTTATATTCATTGGTTTTGAAAAAGACAAACATCTCATCATAAGTATGAGAGAAGTTGTGAAATTCAGGAGCTCTCAAATAGACTGTGCGAGTGTTCATTTCACACCCTTAATAATGGATATTGTGAAACTATCCCCAACATGAGGATATCCAGACCACAAGCTAGGTTCATATCCTTGAGAAATGGTTCCATATACAAGGCAGATGCTTATGCCACTGAGCTATGTCCCTGGCCCTATCATCCATCTATCTATCTATCTATCTATCTATCTATCTATCTATCTATCTATCTATCTATCTATCATCTATCTATCTATCTATCTATCTATCTATCTATCTATCTATCATCATCATCTGTCTATCTATCTATTTATCTGTCTATCTATCTATCATCTATCTATTCATCTATCTATCATCTATTTTTGTGGTACCAGGGATTGAACTTGGGACCTTTCTCTTGCCAGGCAGTCCATATGTGGAAAGACCCTTATGCCATGATCTTCTTAGCAGCTTAGCAGCAATTAGAAAAAATACAAAGGCTCATATGTGAAATATAGACAAATTACCCTACATACTTACAAGACTTACTAAGTAGTAGTTTATAATGAATTCCTAGGTCTACATGTATCAACACAGATATAGTCTGAAAATGTTGAGAGGGACTTTTGAAAATGGCAAATGTGTCATGTGATTTTAACAAATTTTAGAAAGGAGAAAAATAATGTCCTATGTTACTTAAATGCTAAAACAGAAAGCCATCAGTTAGAATGTTACAACATTTTCAAGATTGTCCTGGGAAAGAAAGAAAAGGAGAACTGGAGAACTGAGAGGCATTTCAAGTATATCTGTATTTTTTTCCTACAGAAAACAAACAAACATAAAAGAATATGTCAACATGCCAAAATTTATTTTATGTAGATTTAGATATGCTTGGATGTCTGTGTATTAATTTTCACTGTGTTTGGAATGCAATGAACTATTTTGCATGTTTACACTAAAATCAGGGGCTGGGGAGATACTCAGTGGAATAAGTGCTTGCCAGAAAAGCACAAGGTCCTGAGTTCATCCCTGGTACCACCAAAAAACAAAACAACCATACAGTAAAAGCAATGTGTGGATATTTTTAAATAAAATAAAAATTATATTTCTAAAAAGTTAAGTAAAATGTTATGAAAAAAATTTAAAGGGGCTAAGTGTCATGTTCGATTTTAGAGTAGAAAGGGAAAAGAAGATGTGTTAGGTCCCAACCTTGAGTCTAGCCAGATGACCACAGCTTTCTAACAAGCATTTTACCACAGTGCCCAGGCACAGCTGGTTTCACTGGGCTGACACAGGTACAGAGACACAGAAAGGCCATGTGTGCAATCTCATGTTGCACCATTGCCTTATATTTTTCACTCAGTTTACATAGATGGGTGATCTTGTTCCAGCAGCAAGAAGGGAAATGGTCCCTGTCATGAGGAATGCATTGTCTGTCCTCACCTGATCACCCTTAAATTGAACCTCCTGTTTCCGTGACTTGCCAGACCTTAGCAGGCTCCTGCTTGCTATTACCATTTTATAGCCTTGACTTAGCTGATCTATCACAAGATTTGCCATGATTTCTGCAGAAAACAACCATCATGCAGCCATCCCTATCTGTGAAATTTTATGTGTGTAGGGAAAAAAGTTACATTCATCTTGGTAATGATATATGACTACTACTTCTATATGTATTCCTTGAAACTAACAACAATAAAATAAATACCATGGTACAGTGCCAGCTACAGTAATGATATCTAAGAAATGAATATTTAAGTTGCATTTAGGTAAATATAGTCTGATTGTATTTAGATTACAGAAACCCATCCATCTAGGTGAAGAGCCTAGTGCAGCCCTGGTCCATACTAAAGACATTCTTGATTCAAGCTTTCATAGGTGCTAATAATCTGATCTTCACTTTCGATACTTAAAGCAATGTTAAAGAAAAATAATGCTAGAAACATTTTTGTCTCTAGAACACAAACAGAAATGTTAATTCATGTGTTCACTTTTGGAATCAGATGCCATCTGGGAAAAGAAGTTCAGAATTGCAGCCTGGAGCCTTCATGGCTGGTCTTCTAAAAGCCCCTGGCCTCATCTCATCTCTTTGTCTTCTATAGATTTGTCTAACGGAATTTCAGGATCAGAGTCACAAAGAAGAGTTTGTTGTGGGCACCATGAGTGGAACCCACCAGTCCTAGAAGGAAAGTCTTGTTTGGTTCAGAGCTGAGGACAAGCCAAGAGCTTTAGCTGTCTCCATCCTCAGTAGCTTTATGGTGTCCAGGAACAGAAGAATGTAATCCTTTTGTGTCACTGACTAGATTCGAAGCTGACATTACATGGGGAAGGGATGAAGCATTTCCTTTTATGAAGGATTCCTTAATGCCTGCGTATGTAGAACATTCTGTGGTAGGAAACATGCTTGGAATGGAGAGGAGAACTATGCAGGAAGTTTGTGCATGCATTTTATACATCCTACGATTTGTGGTTATGAGAGAATCAGAGTTATTCAGAGGAAGGACACTATCAGGCATGGCTCCTGGGGAATATAAACTGCTTGTCTGGTATGGAAGGCTCAAGTTCCCACTGGGGAAACATGAGGTGAAAGCAGACACAACAGGGTCTTGTTTAGTCCTGTAATGTCATCTTTAGACCACAAAGCATCTGTGATAGGAGATGTGCAGATTCCTTTTGATCTCCTTCAGCTGAGTAATCACCATATTATTATAACATGCAGGGATTTCAAGAGCCTGAGATGGTACAGATGTCATCTCAGCAAATGCCAAACCTTTGCCTCCGTGTGGGTTAATTTAACTCTTCCAAGCTGCACATTCCATATCTGTCAAACGGGGTGATATTGGGATTTTCTTCACAAAGTTCTGAGGATTGAATGCTAGGACAAATGCTTCGCACAGTGCTCCACACTCTGGAAGCCCTTGGTGGCTAGTCAGAGCAATCATCAATACCAGGAGACAGGTATTGAGACTATACCTCTGTGTCTGTATCATGTCTGCTGGCTTTAAGATCAGAGTAGAAGAGCATGTTTTTTGTCAATAGACCAGCACGGCAAGTGAAAAAAGGAAAGTTTCGGTTCTTCCGAGCCTAAGATTCTGGATGTCTGAGAGAAACTTCATGAAATAAAGTAGTAGAATAGAGCAAGGAAAGATTTCAAAAATAGAAACATCAGTATTACTGCTTCTTTAAATCACTAAGTAAATCCTGAGAGGATTAAAGGACCACTAGACATCCTAAGTGAATGTCAATGGTGTTATGTTTTAGAACTAAAATGTTCCTCAAAGTCTTGTGCTTTTATAAGGTAATTGGATCAGGGGGATGCTACATTCATCAATGGGTTAGTCACTTAAGACTAAGTGTTATACTCCCCACATTTACAAAATTAGAAGATCAACGACTTACTCTATTGATAAATTCATGCCTGAATGTACTGTTAGAAGGTGGGGCAGAGGAGCATGACCTGGAAGGACATTTATAGTTTTTGTCTCCTCTGATTGCTTTCTGCTTCCAGCCTTCCATGGTCGAAGAGCTTTCCTCTGCCAGGTCCTTGGACTATCCTATTTCTGCCTTGGAGCCAGCCAACTGTGGACTGAACCATGGGCCAAAAATGGACATCTATCCTTTTAACTTTTAAGAGTTGGATATTTTTTATCCCTTTGAGGGAAAACCTGACTAATGCATATGAAAAGCAATTAATCTGAAGAAACCAACTCTCCAGCTCTAGAGATTACCACTCATAGTGTGCCATGCCTGAGCACTGCAGGGCATGCTTCCTCATCTCTGTAAGCCCAGGTCTTTCTTTACATCTCTAAAATGGAAAGATCAGCAATTTCTTCCTTTTGGGGCTGGTGGTAGCTTTGAATATTCAACCATCACCAGTGTTAACTGGTGTTCTTTTTCTATTATTCCCAGAATAGCTGTAAAAGAAAAAATGGCAACACAGTCACGTTTTTCCATATCTTTCACACAACAGATAGAACTATGCTCACAGACTAGCTAGCTTCCCGGTGCCTTCCTCCCCTCTCTTCTGAGGGATGTGGGAGCCCTTGTGAGGGATTCTCAGCAAGCCAGCCTACATTCATGGTGATGACCTGAAAGCCCAGTCATCTGCAGATTCTGTGAGGGGAGCATGAGTCACCCAAATCTCTAAATGTTACACTTTACAAGGTGAGTGCTACTGGTTTGCATAGACAATAAGGCCTCTGCTATATATGATCATCTTTCCTTGAAAATTCTTAGTCATATATTAGTCAAACCACCCCCAAATCAGAGGGGTGAACCTCCCTCCAGATTTTGCACATAGTTATGGAAACTCCTGAGTAAGCAGGGCTTGGTCCTCGCCTCTCCACCTCCACAGCTGGGGGCAGGTGCATGACTGTATGGATGAATGTCCACGAGACAGTGCCCTTGTGTCATGCAGGTCCCTTTTCTGAGACAGGGCCACAAGCAGAGCTCAAAGCTCTCTTGTCTTCCACCCGAGAAAAACTCATGCCAAATACTTCTTTTTTCACTAGACATTATATTTCAGAGCAGTTTTAGGTCTTTAGAAAAATTGCTCAGGAAGCATAGAGTTTTCACATGTTTCTCATCTCTTATTTTTCCTATAATCCTATGATCAGTGTTGTATTGGTTTGGTACATTTGTGATAACTGATGTGTCAATATCGTCATTCTATGTCCATGAAAACCCATATTGTAGACTATAGTAGGATTCAGTCTTTATGTTATACATTTTTATGAATTTTCACAAATGCGTGATGTTTTATTCACCACTTCAATATCAACAATAAAGTTGTTTTACTCCCCAAAACATGCCATGTGTCTTACCTATTCATTCCTCCCTCTCACACTTCAAGCCCTGCACCTACTAATTCTTTCACTATGCCTATAGCTTTGCCTTTTCCAAGATGTTGTGTAGTCAAAATCACCCAGAATTGAGCCCGTTTGAATTGGCTTCTTTTGCTTGACAGCATGGTCTTTTGTGTGGCCTGATAGCTCCTTTTTCATTGCTAAAGGTACTCCATTGTATGAATGCACCATGGTTCTAGAGGACAAAACTCAGTCTTCTAGAGGATGAAAGTCAATCTTTCCATTTAATCAGACCATCTCTAATATGACTAAATTTTTAAGATTAACTCCATTTTTGGTTCATTCTAAGAAAATGCAGAAGACCAAGAATCAATCTGAAGATCTTAAAGAAAATGGTCTTTACAAAAGTTCCACATAAAAACTTACACCATAAAATTTCTAGAAATTTTACTCATAACATTTCTGAGTACTGCTTACTCATCTCTTAAGGGAGTGGCAACATAAAACTTGGAAATAGGTGCAAACATGATTATTACAGTTCAAATCTAAAATACCCTATGAAATCTTGTGTTCAGAGATGGGGTTTTGGGAAGGTGGTTGGATCATGGCTACTGTATTCCTCTGTGATTCAATCCATTGGTGAGTTTGTGGCTGTATTTGTTGTTAGGAAGTGGGATCTGGTTGGAGGTGGTCATCAGGTCATGACCTGGAGGGGTAAATTCTTATCCCTGGCTGCTCTCTGGCTCCTTTTGCTTTGATTCCTGGCAACCATGGCTTGAATGGTTTCCCTTTACAATTCTCTTCCACCAGGCTATTTCTTCCCCGGAGGCAATGAACTGCAGACTGAATCCTACCACCCTTCACATGAGCCAAAATAAATCTTTCCTCCTTTAAATTGTGGATATTAGGTGTTTCGTACCCGAGATGGTAAAGTGACTGATGTGATGGTTACACTAGGACAACAACAACAAAAATATAATCATTCTATTTTCTTGCACTCTTCTTCCTCCAATCTCCCCTTTCCCTTTCCTGCTTAGAAGTAGAATTCCCATCTTCTCTGAAAATTCTCATAATTTAGATACATTACCTGAAACCTTTCAATATCAGCACCATTTCTATTCTTGATGAAGCACATTTTGTAAATTATGAATGTGTGCTGATATTTCTGTTTGTTTTCTGAAATTATGATGCAAAGAGGTACTGGCTTAAACCCAAGATGAATCTTCATTGGCCATAAATAAGATTGCTCTCTCTAAGTTATGGGAGGGGTACAGGGGTTGACTGATGAAGAGAAAGGGAGGGAGAATGCAGGTCAGACATCCCTGAAGGTGGTAGCTGGTGAAAGGCATGCTGAGCTGTTACTCAGAGCTAGATGACAGACTACTACATCACAGAGAAGAAACATGGATTCCAGCTTCAAGGATTATTTAAATCACTGATTCTCTTTCTTCTATGGCAACCATTTATGTAATGTCCAGATGAATAGCTTTGTGATGGAGGCCTTTAAGACATCACAGGTCATTAAGGAAAGCAGCAGAATGTTTTGGTTTTTCTGACTCATAAATTCTAGGAGCTTGACTACACAGTACTTCAATAAAGGGATGAAAAATAAAATCTTTGTCTAACTTAGTGGCTTCCCCCAAAAAGAGCAAAACTGAATTTAGTGTTGGTCTTTCCAGATTAAGTAGGCAATGGGCAGGCACCAGAAGAGAATAGCAGTTGCACAGAATGAGGTCTCTCCATTTGCCCTTACACATCTCTAGGCCAGGGCCACATACCCCAAGGCCACACACTGCTAGCCAACTGTTCAGCACCTACAGCACCCCACCTTTGTTTAACAAGACAATGATCCACATTTAGGAAACAAAAGCTAAATTTGACATGCACCATTATCCTGGAATTAGCTAACTCTGATGTCTTCATAGGTGGGTAGAGATTGCTGGAGTCAAGAGAAAGTTTTGAGTCTGTGGTGCAAGCTATGTTTTCTCTGTGCTGCTTTCTTTTTACTCTGCTGTTTTGGAATACAGAAGGAAGGTGAAAGCAGAAGCACCATTAGAATGAGACCACTTCGGGGCTGGGGATAGCTCAGTGAAAGAAATGCTTGCTTGGCAAGCACGAGGTCCTGATTTTGATCCATGGTACCAGCAAAAAAAAAAGAAAAGAAAAAGATTCCTTTCTAAGCAAGGTTGATCACAAAGATAAAGTCAATCTTGAGCTACAAAATATAGTGGAACACAGCTTTATATGGATCACTGTGCAAGGAAAATGAACTAAGATACAGAAGACTGACTTGTGTCCCACACAAAGCTCAATCTCTGATAGACACAGAACTTCATCTCTCTGTTAAGCATAGCATTTGACATTAGCTGACTGGAGACAGTTTACTGAGGACAACTTCACAAACAAAGATTTTTTTTTTCTGGTGGACCAGGAATTGAACTCAGGTCCCTACATTTGCCAAGCAAGTGCTTATTCCATTGAGTCCTCTCCCTGGTGACAAGCAATGAATATGGGACTATTTTTCTTTTCCTTCACTTAGAATGTGTAGGCAACAGCCACACAAGCTTGCAGTTTCAGACTAGCCCAAGAGAAGTTAAGGCCCAGGGACTGTGCAATCTCCAGACTATGAGCGAGGGGTCAGAAAAATCACAAGGGCTGAAACAGAAAGGAAACCATCTGCCTACAGGGTACAAAAAGACCTCTTAGGTAGGCATGGACCATTTTCCTCTTAACAAAGCAATGATCTCAGAGAATGGTGTGGTATTTCTCATGAAGCCTGGTTCATCATGTAAGTACAAACTGCAACTTCGTTCGGTGCAGCTGCCATCATAGTGCTTGCCCGGAGCATACGTGAAATCTTTTCTCTCTCACACTCACATTGACCATCTTGCAGGAAATTCTATCCCTGCTGCATAGTATGGCCTATGTGTCTTGTCCGAAATCTTTCATCAAAGACAGGAAGAATTGAGGCGCATTGCTGGTTTCTGCTGGTATTAGCACCCAGGTGCCCCGTGACATCGAGGCTTGTGAAGCAAGTGCACTCACATATATTCCATTCTGTAGGATTTAATGTGTGCAGGGCAAAGGAAACCAGTGTAGCATGCTCACGTAAGCATTTAGCTCAGGCTGCACCCAGTCCCACAACCATGGGGACATCTGAGCAGCACATGTTCCAAAGCTGCAGTAAATCAGGTCAGCAAGTACAACTTTTCTCCTCCTCTCTCCTTTCCACCCCCTTTTCCAGTTTCCCCACTACTACCCACTCTACCACACTAGCACATTTTTGTAGCCTTTGTGTTATAAGTAGTGGCCATTTGAACCTCTTTACTTACCTGTTGGCCTTTAGGGAGGAAGATTGCCATCAATAATTGGATCTTAGGAGTTGTACCAGGTAGGGACACTAATATCCAAACATGTTTATACATCTCCTAGGCTAACTCTGAGATTATTGTCCTGGAATCTCTCTAAGACTTTGTGGTTTACAAATTTCTCTTATGGCCCCACAAGACCAAATGCTTTATCTCAGTGGTTTTTCTCTGTGTGCATACACACGCTTATGCAAAGGATTCCGGGGACATTTATTCAGAATGCTTGTTTTTACTTCTCACTCTTGTAAATTTGGATTTGGTTGGTGGGGCCCAGGAATTTGAATTGTCAGCTAGTATGCAGGTATTCTGGCAGCAGCTGGTCCCTGGGTCGGCTCTGGAGAAATGCTGGCCTGTGGTAAGGCTGAAGTGGCTGTCTGTGGGTGAGCTGGTTCCCAACCCCAAGAAAGATATTGAGGAAAACGAAATGGGTTCATTGTGAAGATCTGAGTGGGTGAGAGATACAGGAAAAGACAACTGATATGATGTCGGGGAAGGATGCTGACATGTGATGCAAGTTCTAAAGATACAGTTTTCATGTCATACTTCACCCTTGTAGAGTACAAGGATGGCATGGACAGTGGACTGATTCTGTCCATGCCACACTTGTACTCTACAGGGGCAAAGTATGAATATCAGACTGCTTCCTTCAGGTTGATGGTTACACACTGATTTTAAGAATTGTTTGACCTTGCCGGGCGTGGTGGCGCATGCCTGTAATCCCAGTACTCGGGAGGCTGAGACAGGAGGATTGTTGCGAGTTCGAGACCAGCCTGAGCTACAAAGTGAGCTCGAGGCCAGCCTGAACTGCATAGTGAGACCCTGTCTCAAAAAGACAAAAAAAAAAAAAAAAAAAAAAAAAAAAAAAAAAAAAAAAAAAAAAAA
>PVKA01006339.1:0-12131 GCA_004027165.1 Ctenomys sociabilis
TAGCAGTTGGAGGAAGCAGAAGGAGGCCAGGGGAGTACAGGTAAGGGCTGCAAGGGAAAAGAAAGCCACAGGAAGGGACTGCGTCACGCACAACCTCCCTAGTCTTCATGAAGCATTTGGATTTTACTTAAGAAGAAATGCGAGGGAGCTATAGGATAATATTCCCCTTGGGTCTTCAGAACTGAAGAGCTACTCTATTCTTACCGCCACCAGTTAAGAGGCAGTGCCCCGGGACAAGGCGTAGGCGTGTCATGAAGCACACACGCAGCACGTCTGTGAGTCGAGCTGCGCCACCCTCGGGTCTGTGCCAGTAGCGGAGACAGCACAGAGAGGAGGCAGTCAGCCATGCGTGCAGCTAGCATCGCTGTCACTAGTGCGGCTGTGGCCTCAGCCTCAAGCATCTTGAAACTGTGTTGTCGGTAGTTACGCCGTTATGTGTGCTCAATATTTAAGTTTATTCGGAGGCTTAAAAAAAAAAAGAACTTCACACTACTAATCTTATGATTTTGTCGTCAGCAGCTAATAACAATGTGCTATCTGCAGGAAGGAATACACATTTATAGGCCTACTTTCTGGAGGCAGCTTTTGAATTAACCTTGGCCTCTCATGGTTTAAAGCTTTAAAAATTTTGCATTTTGGGGCAGAATTTACCTTGCTGATATAGTCACCTACACATCCACTCTATGGCCATGACTAATTTTGGATTATGTATAATTTTGTATACAACATGTACATGCAAGCATACATAAATGTAAGTTAAAGTCACTGTCTTGTATACTATTGTATTGTATTTTACACTATTCACCTATCATATATTTATGCGAGATTCTATATAGGATATTTCTATTCTATAAACGTATCATAAAATATATGTATTACACAATTTATATATAACATACAATGTACCTCCCAAGTAATAGATATGTAAATTATGAATTACACACACACATTTTTGAAATGAGATGGAAATATATTATTGTAAAAAAAGCTTCTGAAAAGTGCAAACTATTCACTGTTTCATATTAAAAATCATTGTATGTGCATTTCATATAAAAATTCCAAAATACAAAAAGCAGCAAGAAGAAGGACATTTTTATACGAGTATAGAAACTCTATGAGGGGGACCAGAGAGATGGCTTAGTGGAATAAGCGCTTCCCTGGAAAGTGCAAGTACCTGAGTTCAATCCTGGGTTCAGTCACACACACACACAAAAGAAACATTCTATGCAGATTCTTTCTTTGTGTATCTGCCGAAGTGAACAAAAGAGAAATTCTAAAAGCTCCTGAATTCTGAATCAAATTCCAGTTCTCTAATATCTAGTATGAGACTGGTAGTAAATTTATCCCTCCAAATCCCAAATTTCTTAATTCTATAAAGCAGTATTATTGATAAAGCTGCCATGAGACTGAAGGAAGGCATACCCAATGCCTCAGTAGAGTTCAGTGCATGTCTATTTCTTCATCTTCTTTTGAAAATTGCTGGAGTAGCTCACCATGAAAGTACCATTCACAGCAATGTTTCCCAAAGAAACCCACAAATGATCGGAGAAGCAGAACATGTGTAAGATGCAAAATACTATTTCCATTCATGTTTCCAGGTTGCAAATTAGGTGAGAAAAAACAGTTGAACACTGGCAAATTACAATGATGTGTATATATGTTGGGTTTCAGTTTGGAGCTCTTGTCTACAATTCAATGTAAGCAACAATATAATGCAAGCAAGAGTCCAGCCTGGTAAACCTAAAACTCAAACCTCTAAAATAATGGTTCTCATCACACTTGTGATTATATGCTCTGGGGATTTTCATTTGCAGTCTTCACAGAGTGCTTTTGTCATTTTAGAATAGTGTTAATTTCAAGCCATGTTGACACTGACTGGCTTTAATGCCAAAGCACGTTGATATTGAGATGTACTTCACCTTGAAAGCACTGAATGCCAGCTGAGCCAAATTTAAAAACAAGACTAAAATCTAACAAACAAATGTATCCCACAGAGTCTCTGGCTGGATGTGCTGAAGTCTTCAGAAATAAAGCTCTGATCGCTGCCTACAATATCAAGTGCTCCTTTCACAACAGGGAAAAGGTAAGAAGCAGGAATGTGACAACACAAGCAGTTACAACTTCCATAGTCCAGGTGTCATTTCAGAATTAAAGCATTTTAAAGTCTTGCCTTGAGTTTAATTCTTATCAATATCCATAGATAAATTTTGCCACTTTATGAATGAAAAAGTTAAGACCCCCAAATCTTTAGTTATGTTTTGGGGGTCAAATATGGCAAATTTTAAAAAATAAATTCTTAGAGGATGTTTAGCAAAATAGTTGTAGCTAGAGGAAAAGAAGATATTTAACCGAATTTGTTCATCTTTCTGAGAACTTAAAACAACTGATTCAATCATATACTGTAGACCACTACAACATTTATGGAAATCAGTGTGGTGATTCCTTTAAAAACTAGTGTTAGTGGTGCAATTCAACCAAGCTACTCCCTTCCTGTGTATTTTTCCAGAAGAACTGAAAACATTGTACCACCATGATATATGTGCATCCATGTGCACAATTTGTCACAGCTGAATCTTGGAATCAGCTCAAATGCCCATCAACAGTGGAGTGGATAATAAGATGTGGTATGTTTATACAATGGAGTATTACTCAGCTACAGAAAAGACAAACTCGACCCTTTTGTAGGTAAATGGACGCAGCTAGAAACCATACTCATACATGAATTAAATCAGACCCACATGTGTCCCTATTTTAAGAACCTGAAAGAGTAAATGAAAACAGAAAGGACAATAGATACTGTGAAAGGGAAAGAAACCACTCAGAAAAGGAGGGAATAATTAGAATGGGGGAAAGGAGAAGTAAAAGAAGAAAAAAGATATATGTGTGTGTGTGTGTGTGTGTGTGTGTGTGTGTGTGTGTGTGCATGTGTGCACACATTGTACTGCTTATTTTTACTAGTTTATTGAAAGGAATGGTTAATGGAGCTGGGGATTTGGCTCAGCAGTAGAATGCTTGCCTAGCAAGCTGGAAGCCCTGGCTTCGGTCCTCGACACCAAAAACAAAAAATAAGCCTCTTCTAAAAATAAATAAATAAGCCTCTCCTAAAGACAACAGTATACAATCTAACATTGTTGAATCCCTATTATCTTGTTTAGTGAAATTCTGTGTTGTTTCGAGTGGTATTATTAAATTTTTTTAAAAAATAAAAAAAAAAGATCATCCACGCATTGAATAGAGTGAACACCGTCTGGTTTCCAACCTCACATCTTCACCACCAAATCTTTCTGCCTCGTGCATAGATGCATAGGACAGAGTGTTGAGAGAGCAGCCATTTCTCTGCCTTTGGTGAGATAAAACAAAGAAGACAGATTCTCAGGTTGCCGGCTTACCCCACAGCACCCCATGAGAAAGGGTCATGCCATCTGCTGAGGTCCCATCTCTGTCTTCCTGCAAAATTAACTAGACGAGATGATACACACGATGCTCTCAGTGCTCATAAGTGTTGCAGGAAGAAAATTACAATGACAATTAAAAATCACTCAGAACTCATAAGGGTTATTGATTACATTTTAGAGGGGAATCCACTTTTACCATGTAAGCCTCACTGAATTTTCCTTCAAAAATACATATTTTGTCTAGATAAATTCTGCATTTTCCTGGTAGGCATTTCGTCACTGTAAAACTTCATGAGTGCTAAGGGTATGTTAAATTTCATAAGTAACTGTCCCTAATAAATAAACTTAGTAAACACCTGAACAAAGGGGCCAAACACACTTACTGGAAGAAGGATGGCCTCTTTAACAAATGCTGCTGGAAAAACTGGCTTTCTATACGCCGAAAAGTAAAACTTGACACAGGTCTATCACCATGCACTAAACTAAAGTCAAAATGGCTTACAGATCTAAACATTAAAACAGAAACACTCAATTTCCTGGAAGAGTAAGTAAGAGAAACTCTTGAAGACATAGGGGTAGGCAAAGAGTTCAAACATACATGTGCATGGGAAACACTTGAAACAATTAACAACTGGGATCAGCTCTTCTTGAAAAGTTTTTGCATGTCAAAAGAAATTGTCAACAAAGGGAAAAGACAACTCACAAATTTCGAAAAAATCTTAACTAATTAGCACTCAGACAAAGGTCTGCTCTCTAGAATTTATAAAAAACTAAGTTACATTAGGTCCCTCAAATTGAAAGGGCCCAGAAATGGGGATCTGAGATGAAATTAAAGAAACAAATAAATATATGAAAAAATGCTCCTCATCACTAGCCATCCATGAAATGCAAATTAAAAGAACACTGAGACACCATCTCACCCCAGAAAGAATGGCTATCATAAAGAAATCAACCAAAAACAAATGTTGGAGAGGCTGTGGGGAAAAGGGAACCCTTCTCTACTCCTGGTGGGAATGTAGACTGGTACAACCATTGTGGAGGTCAGTGTGGAGACTCCTCAAAAGAGTAGGACTGAAATCCCATTCAAGCCGGCTATCCCCCTACTGGGAATTTTCCCAGAGGACCTGAAAACGTTATATCATAGTAATATATGTGTACCTATGTTTATAGCAGCACAATTTGTGATAGCAAAATCTTGGAAACAACCAAGATGTCCATCACAAGAGGAATGGTTGAAAAAGATGTGGTATTTCTATATAATGGAGTATCACTCAGCTATCAAGAATGATAAACTTGAAGCATTTATATTAAAGTGGATGTCACTTGAACATATACTCATAAATTAAATAAACCAGACACACATGTGCAAATATCGTATAGTCTCCCTAGTATAAGAAATCAAAAGAAGAAATATAAACAGATATAACAACAACTAAAAAGAATTTAGTCAGATAATTAGGGTAAACTGAACTGCATCTGTCACAGGGTAATAATCAGCTTCTCTTCTGGATGGTTAACAACTTAAGTTTGCAGATCAAAATTGAATAAATTGAAGGGCTGCAAGGTCAGCCAACATTTTGGGCCTGGCCTTTCAAGGTCAGTGAAGACTCGGGACATAGGAGAGCATGTACTGTAACTTCATGGAACTCAGTTGTGCCCCAAATTTTTCGATCAAGGAGATTATGGAGCCATAGAGGAATGGGATCAATGATCTATAGTGTGCCTAAGGAGAGTCACAAGGAAAGAAAACTTTCTCTCAGGCATTCACAGAGAGTAAGCCAGTCAATAAATGGCTATGACTCATCCACATGACTGACACTGACAAAATATCTACAGAGGTACAGGGTTATAGGTAAACCCTGAGGGGACTCAACTGACCTCATCAGATACAAAAGTCATATTTTCTGTCATATAGGTCTTACTTTATCTCAGTCTTAACCATCCAGCAGAACAGTATAAAAATGAGGTATATAAAATAAGGCCTTAATAATCAATGGCTTCCCAGTATTATTGTGGACTGCTGGACTGTGTTGGATTGTTTCACTGAATTCAATCACCTATAATAATGGAATGACAATAGAATACCCATCTTTGACAGGACTAAACAAAAAAAAAAAAAGGATACAAAGGAAGAACCATTCTGTGTTTGTTAAAGCAATACAGTAGGATAATTTCACAGTACTTTTGCATAATTCTATGAGAAGAAAGATTTGCAGTAATAGTGTTTAGACAGGATATCCTGACTGCTTCTTGTAGTACAGATAACCACTAGGAGGATAACAATGTAAAAAGTATTAATTATTGAAACTATACTATAATTCAGCTTTAAAAAAGATAGGTATACAGCTACATTCTCTTAATTCATTGATTAGAGGCATCTGCTCTAATAGTGTTTGTAGATAGAGTATAATATATGCACCTTGTACAACCAAAAGCCTCTATGAAAACAATGTGCAATGTATTAATTGTTGAATCTGTCCTTCTAACTTGATTTGAAACTCTCATTCCTATTTGTTCTTCAATAAAATAAAAATAAAGTTAGTAAAATATTTTTACATTCCATAGTCAATTCTACACATGTCTTCATTGAAAATTATCTTAAATTCAGATGCTAAATATACTGATTCAGACCCTTACCTCTTCTTAAACTCCTTCAAGAGCCTCATTTATCTTCACCATATTAGCTATTAATTTTAAAATCAAGAATTATAACCTGTCAGTATGCTCTGTAAAATTGGCTTGTTTCCAGAGAGGGATTAATGTTTTGTTTATTTATCTAGATACTAGTTATGTTCAGTTTGTATGGTCAGCTTGTAAGGATACAATCAAGCTACAAATTAATGGTACTTGCATTTTCTGCTTGTTGATATATCTAACAAGATATACCTAACAAAACTCAGAATCCTAGTTCCCAGTTGTGACTCTAGATTGTCACTTGTCTCCTAGAAAATGTGTTCCATTTATCCAACTAAAATTATAAGCGAAGATGGAAAATGAATATTTATTGTGTCCTAAACTCAAAGCATGACTTGCTTATAATATCACAGTAAATTATAACCTCTTTTGTGTGAACCAAGTGCCTAGTATCTTTCTCTCATCTTTGTAGGATTCACATATTGACCATATATACACAGAAAGCCCATAAAATATACAGAATTAATTGCAAGGTAAATATGTAAGATTGCATCAATATTTGAAGTAGCCAACTGTTTTTGTAAAAGAAAATTTTATGGCCATGTTAGTTTTCATCAATCACTCATATCTTTGTTAGAGTCACAGGAGAATCAAATTTCTATTAATGTTTTTAAAATTCTGTATCATTTTTAATGTCTTTTTCCCTTTTTATTTTATTAAAAAATTGAAAGGCATAGTGTGAAACAAAATTATTTGCATGAAAACAAACAAAAAAATCTGAGTCTCCTTCACATGAATGTCCATAAATAGGGCTTTAACACTACTTCAAAAGCTTATTGTACTGGGTGATTTTACATTTTACTGCTTCAACTGTCCCCTTTCTGCTTACACGTCATGCACCTTACATATCTGGTCATATTAAACCATTTTCTGTTTCCAATAGTTCACAATCACCCTTTATGGATTCTCTTTCACACGCTTCTTCCTGCATCAGCAAAGGAGTGGTAGCCCCTGATTTTTCCAGGAAGCCTTCTGCTTCTTGGAACATGACCAAGCAGGATCAAATAATGACAGTGTGCTCTTTCTCTGACCTCAGTGTATATGTAATAAACAGATTACCAAAGGGCAACCATTTACAATACTTCTCCAAATACTTGTCTTCTAAAAAGAACTAAGACACGTAAAATTATGAAGGGAAAAAGGAGTGGATAATGAAAATGATCCAGAAAGGAACATGGACAATATATAGCCCAAATTTCAGTAGCATCAGGAGTCTGGTTTTAGCCACTGAAGTTCTAGAAAACCTTAGTTTTTATAGTTCTTTCTTTAATGTGTCAGATCCTGATAGAGTAGGTCTATCCTGAAAACCCTGTTTCCACCTCTAGGTCTTTCAGAGGTAGAAGTAACTCCATGCTATTTAGCACTGCCTCACTTCTACAACAAATCTGTAGTCTTGTGATCTCATTTGAAGTAGTGAACTGAGTGGTCTTGCGACAGAAGCAAAACGGAGTGAACTCCAAAAAGGGACCAATTTCAGTTAGGCTTCCAATCTCATCCTGATTTGATTTGGAAAAATAACACTGTTATGGGCTGGAGAGATAGGTTGGTGGTGTAAGTGTCTGCCTGGCCAGCACAAGGTCCTGAGTTTGATCCCCAGCACTACTTGCCATGCCAACCCTGGAATCCCTGGAATCCCTGGAATGCTAGCACTGCAGGAGGCTTAGATAGGAGGATCATTATGAGTCTGAAATAAATAGGGAGACCCTGTATCAAAAATTCAAAAAATAAAAATAAAAGAAAAAGATATTATAATGAATTTTAAAGCAGCTTTTTAAAATTGTCTTATATTTAAAGAAATTGTTTAAAGCAATAAAATTTTAAACATCATAGAGAGTGGGAATACTTCTCTATTTTCACATTTTTCTTTTAAAGTTTTCACTGTTACTTATGTTTGCAAAAACAGATTCTCGAGTTTTTTGAAATGCCATAGAGCTGGAGGCAATTACTAAACTACATGATCTCTTGATATGTATTATAATTCTGATCCTACAGTAAGAAAGATAGTAGTGTGTCAGGAATGCTTATTTTGCTTTGATTGGAGAGAAGCAAGGGATTATAACAACATTAAATATTCTGTTTAAAGCTGTAATTGAGCAATACAAAACATGTCCTACTTATATATTGTAATATTTCTATATACCAAATCTCTTTCCCATTCCTATTTCCCTTAAGGTTAGAATAAATGAAAACTAACTTTTATGTTTTATCTCACAAAAATAACCCACTTGAAAATCCTTATCAGAATGTATAATTCACTTGACAAATTTTTCTCCTACAGTAAGGGAATTTAAAAGGGGGAAATAACACAAATGAAAACTAATGTTTTAAATGGAGTCTTTAAAGAACTAAAATACTTTAAAGAAGAAGATACTGATAATTACTACATCCTTATCAAGTTAGACACTCACCCATTTATGCCTCCTAAAATTTCAAAAAACATCTTGCGAACCTATATTTGGGTGTAATATTTCAGGATGTACAATTATGACTGAACATGTTATACATATTACATGCCATCAGAGAGATTAGGGTCCCAAAGAGGAATCCGAGAAACAGCAAGTGTCAGTTGCTATGGTAGCAGAAAAAGAGAAGGAACAAGGAAGTGTAGTTTCAAATCAAGCCGAGCTTCGGCGACCTAACCGCTGTCCTCACGACCACCCCAGCATGTTGTTGCTGCCACACCAGGCTCCGCAATGAGAAAGCAATGGTAAATACTGACTCTTCATACAGCTCAACCAAAGTAAGTTATCTAAAGCCCATGAAAAGAGAGAATGCGCCAAAATGTTTAAATGAATTATTAGGCAAAACAGACACAATAAGACACAACTGCACCAAATGATCGTTCCCCTTTATGTCTCACAAATGGGCCTGATACTTAGGATTACAGGTATTTTCCTAAATGTACAACATGGGGCTAATGGCTGACATCTTAAGACCTTAACATCCTTACCTGTCACCGGGAGCCCATTTTATTTTTAATTTTTGTTTTATTGAAGTACAAATATCAATGAGACAGTTTTAAGGTATCTTGACAAGATGGATTTGATAAATTAATACACTGCAAACTGTTTTCATAATGCTTTAGTATTATAGAAGGTACATACATAATATATGTCTCTTATCAGTAAAGAAAGAGTGTAGCTGTTTGCGTATCTTATTTTTTATACCTGAATTACATCAAAGATTCAATAAGTAATACTTTCTACCTTGTTATTTTCCTAGTGGTTGTCCATAGTACTAGAAGCTGACATAATATCCTGTCCAACCACCATGCTGTGCTTCTACATAATCCTATGAGAGGCAAGATTTGGGAGCCCATTTTCAATTATTTGCTTGTTCTCAGAGGAAGCAAAGCATGAGTTTGCTCCACTTATTCTCTAGCTTCCTTGCATTTTTCACACTTCACACCTCTAAGGAATCACTTATCGCTTTACTCAATAACATGCTCGTGGCCACACTCGTGAAAACAGTGACCTGCATTCACTCTAAGCTGGTCATCTCTGAATGAGTTCTCTGAACTGTGACTTCCCACCCCACCATTTCATCTGAGAGGTGCTCAGTTCTCTGATGCCTAAATACTGTCAGAATGCAGCAAGTTTCTTGACTTTGCTGTTACCAGACAATTGGGGTCACTCCCCTTTGCACAATGGCTTCCTCTTGTGTCCCCTAGAACAGCACCTATACCTTCCTTTTCTGCTACCCGCTTTCATTCTTGATTCACTTTCTTCTCTGGATCCTTTTGCATGCTCAGAAGTCACCTGCATGTGACTTCTAGGAAGGACGGTCAGCTTTCTGATTCCTCACTATCTCCACTCCTTATTTCTGAAATAACCCCTAATGGCTCTGAATTCTTAAATCTATGTCAATAATCTCTATCAAGAAAGGTCAGCTCTTCATCTGCTCCCTCCAGAAAAATTTAAATAGCCTTTTCATTACACTCATTCTTAAATCTTTAACTGTTGTAGTCTATCCTCTCTATGAATTAAATACTTTTGTAAATAAAAAAAAAATCTGATGTGGTCATTTTTTTTCACACATTTGGAGATATCTTTTTTTTATGTATTTAGAACAGGGTCATCCGAGTCTAACTACACAGCTCAGACTAGTAGTGGTCCTCTTGTTTTCAGCCTCCCAAGCACTGGGATTAAAGGCATGTGCCACCACACCATTTCAGGCACCATGGGGGTAGTGCTGGCACTGCATGCCAGGGATCAAACCCCAGTGACTGGCAGGTGCTATAGTTCACTGAACTATCTGGCCCACCCCAGGGATACCTTCTGATCAACAGAAAGAAATTTACTGATACTGTCTTTCAGAGAACATTAGCAAATTGCCAAGGCAGGATCTGGCTTATCACACATAGAAACAGACTCTGGTGGGCTAATGGAGACAAGGATTCACTGGAATGTTTCTAGATAACTCACTGAATCAACTGTAAGAATGGAGAACAAAGTTTGGAGAGAAAAAAGAAAAGAATCCCTTTGGAGAACCATCCAAGTAACCCAAAGGAGGAGGCCAAACTCCCCCCACAGGCACATTTTGCCTGCAATTCCCTCGTTGTTAGTTGTCATAATGGTCCCAGGATCCGGACTATCATGACTTACCTCATACCTGAAGCATGAAATTCATTGCATGTACCTTGAAAAATCTCTCCCAAACCTTCCTGTTATGTCCTCAAATGACATCTTCAACAGAGGTTTCTCACTGTTCACATACGGGACAAGGGACAGAGAGGGAAAATTCACCTCTCTGGTACTCATACCAGATGACCTATCTCTGCCTTTCCTATGATGCACCCCCCAAAATCACTGCATTGATAAATTAGTAAATAATAGAGCAAACAATAAATACTGATTCTTCATACAGCTCAACCAAAGTGAGTTATCTAAGGCCCATGAAAAAGAAAATACACTAAAAAAGATTAAATGAATAATTATTAAGTACAACAGACACATAAAATACAACTGCACTAAATGATCTTTCCCCTTTATGTCTCACAAATGGATCTGATACTTAGGATTACATGTATTTTCCTAAATGTACAACATGGGACTAGTGACTGACATATTAATACCTTAACACCCTTACCTTTTGCTGGGAGCCCATTTTCAGTTGCTTCCCTGTTCTCAGAGGAGGCAAAGCTGGGCCTGAATTAAGACTCATTACTAAAATTAAATATGACCTGAGGAGAACCACACTATCCAAGCCTCTGCCCCCTTCTAGTCCTCCACTATTGTCCCATAGGTGAACTTTAAAAGTAAACCTAGCACTCCTGTGGAGATACTTTTCCTCAAGGCAATAAGATAAGAAATTAGGTAAATGTTTTTCTTTAGCTCATCAACTTTATTCCATATAGGGAAGGTTTAATGTAAAAAAAATTAAAATGTTTATTTTGTCAGATTGTGATAGCCAATAAAAAGTCTACTTTATCATAGAATAAGTAAAAACAATTATCATGAGTACTCAAATGTCAGGTGACCTATGATTTCTCTGTTACATGATGGAGGGGAAAATGTACTGTTCTATATGGGATTAATTCCACACAATTTGCACATGATGCATAGTTATTAAAATGCATAATACAAGCTTGTTAAATATAAGTGAAAATATAAGAAAGTCTTCTATAGTTTAAACTTCCTTTGCAAATTCAGACTGAGCTTCCCTACTGCTTAAAGGGTCAGGCTCCTTCACACAGCCACCAAGAATTTTCCAACTTATCTTACATTACTTAACTCACTTTTCTTCCAGTATGTTTCTAGGAAAATAAAGCTCTAAGAATATTGAAGCAATAGGAATGACTGGGGCTAAACAGTTCTTCTGGGTAACTCAGAATATGTAACAAAAGACTTATTCTTCCTGTTTCCTAGTTGAGAAGTATAACTAAATCATTTTCTTTCACCTATTTCATATGCATATTTCTTTTAATGTGTATATGTATCATAACAACTGAAGTCTGTAACGTATTCACTGTTACATTAGCACCTCCCTGTGTAGGACCTTGGACATAGTAAACTACAAGATACATATCAACATTAAATACAA
>PVKA01006339.1:12231-84328 GCA_004027165.1 Ctenomys sociabilis
GTAAAATTATCTTAGCTATATTGTGCATGCACGTGTGTGTGTGTGTATATGAGTTTCACTTTTGAGTATAATTTCTAGTCGCAATTTACCTACAAAAGCCCTGAGTTTATCTTTATATCTTAGTACTCTATTATATATATGTATACATGAATATATGTGTGTATGTATGTATACATGTATATGTGTATGTATACATGTGTAGTGCATGTGTGTGTGTGTGCGTGTATCCCTTTCTTTTCTCCTTTACCCTACCCCAGTCATTCTTTCATTTTGAGCAGTTTCTTTCCATTTCACAAAATATATTATATAGTTTAGATCTTAGTTACTCTTTCAGTTTCTCACATTAGAGAGAGAATACAATGCTTATGGATGAGTCTCATTTGCTTCACTTATGATTATGATCTTTAGTTTAACCCATTTTCCTATAAAAGCCTTGAGTTTGTCTTTATAGCTGAGTAGTTCTATTTTGTATAAAAATAACATATCTTTTTTACCCATTCCTCAGTTCACTCCTCTCTCAATTCATCTTACCACTTTCACTTTGGTGATCACGTTCCCACTGTTGAGTTCTGTGTTTCCTTCTAAACCCAGAAAGTTACAAATGAAATTTGAACTCTCTGTTTATAACTATTACTTTTTAACTAAAGTACAGTCTATAAACTGATGGTTTGGGAAACAATTTCAAAGAAAAGCCAAGTGATGTTGTTGTTTTCTTTTCCTTTTTTTTTTTTTTTTTTTTTGTCTGTCACAGGATTTCACCATGCAGTTCAGGCTGGGCTTGAACTCACTTTGTAGCTCAAGCTGGCCTTGAACTTGCAGTGATCCTCCTGCTTCAGCCTCTCAAGTGCTGGAATTATAGGTGTGTGGTACCACACCCATCTCCAAATGATGTTTTCAATCAGTTATACCACGTGTACAATGTCAACAGAATATAAAAGACATTTTCAGACCTGGCATGGTGGTACACACCTATAATCCCATTGCTTGGGAGGCTGAAACCAGGAGGATCACTACAAGTCTGATGTATAGCAAGACCCTAGAGACCCTGTACTAAATATATATATTTTTAAAGAGATATTTTCTATAACAAATTTGACTTTCACATTTGATGGTATTTTAAAATGTAAAATGTATTCCCCAAATCCTGGAGAAGTAGTTTTAAAGTATTCTGGGTCTAAGTGTAAATTCTTCAAAAAAAAAAAAAAAAAACAGCTTCCAAAATATGTAGCTTATGTTCAGACCACTCTATAATCTTGTTTTGGTTGCTGTCACTGAAAAACAAATCTTCACAACCATACGGAAGCAAACTCTTCAGTGCTTTTGGACCAATCTCAGGATATTCTGTGTTGGCTTAAATTAAGGTCATGTAGAGATTTGAACTTGTCTGAGACATAATTTTAAGGCCACTGTCATTTGAGAATCTTAAGCCATTGATTTATTTCTACAATAGACAAAGTGAATTCACAGGCTCATTTACAAACAGGCCCCAGATCCATTTCTCCTCAGCTCAAGTGTTCCTTTGTGGTTGGAAAATAATGCTGAAGCCCTTCTGACAGCTACAATAGCTGCTCAGGCATGACACGGGAGTTGGGTGGCCCTGGCTCTGTCTTTCTAAAATTGTCTGCTATCACTGAAAACACAACAAAAATTACAATGCTCACCCACCATCCCAATAACTCCAGAGTAGCTTTGAATACAGCCAATTTAACCACCCACTGAACACAGCTGCAGTTTTCCCCAGAAGCGACAGGTTGAGTTTCCTGCACAGGTAAAACATGTCATATGAGTAAGCAAATTTTGCCATGTACTTTATGTTACTAAGATGTGCTGTCAGTTGTGGCTGTTCTTCTGAGAAATCTCTGGAGCTGCTCTGCAACTCAGGAACTCTGACTGGTGCTGTACACTTAGAAAGCCATCTCACAGAGCTGGCCAAACGGATTTAAGGACATATACTTCAATGTAGTTGCTTACTTTGACATCCTGCAAAATGCTGTTGAATTCACAGGACAGTTCTTAACTAGCTAGTACTTTATGGATTACATTGTGAATAGATTCACATTCAGAGATGAATTCTTTGACCCCAGTAATGAAACCAGAAGGCTACGTAGGCATGGCAGCTTCTGTCTCTGCGTATATCAACATAAAATTGACTGAGTCAGTTTTCCTGATTGACAGTTTCCCCATCTGCAGTCTTCTAGTGCCCTGCTATCTTATCACTGGTCTCTCTCCCTTTTCAAAGAAGCTGTCTATTGATACATAGCTTTTATGCATTTTGGCTAGAGTAAGCCTGTGGCCTTACAAAGCTGAGAAGGAAAGAAGTACAGTGAGGAAAAGAAGTGGCAGCAAAAGTGGTAAAAAAAAAAAAATAATAATAATAATAATGGGTGCAGACTAAAGTAAGTGCTGAATTTTGACCTAAAGTCTGTCATCAGGTGCAGCCATACAACTGCAGGACATCCACTCTCCTGCCACTGAGAGCATGTCATCAGATGCAGCTTGTCACTTTCCAGTCACTTCAGAGGGTTCTAAGCATGTTCAAACAACTGATATACTGTGGTCCCTTTGCAATCAGACTTCTCCAAAGTCTAATTTGCAGCTGTGCCTCAGGGCTAGCATCTCCACCTCAACACCACCTCAGATCATCACGTATTGGGTTCTTCTGAGGAGCTCACAGCCTAGAGCTCTGACCTGCGCAGTTAACAGTAGCATTGAAGCACCAAGGAGAATCACAGGCTGTAGTTGACTTGGCTCAGGTCATCACGTAATTATTGAAGAGCAGCTGTAAACACTGAGGAAGCTTTGCACATGGCTCACATCCAGCGGTGCAGCTCAGTTCCTAACATGGTTGGGGACTGCCACTCTAGTACACTTGGAGGGAAAAGAAGAAAACTTTGGTGACCTGAAAGCAAATGTGACTTGTACTTTGAAATAAATACAGCATTTTCTTGTCTTTAAGTAAATTTACTTTTTTATGTTGTATTCATTTTAATGAGAAAAAAGGTGAAATAGCAATGAAACAGTTTCAAAACAGGTTAGTAGGACAGTTACAATAATTAATATACTGCATATTGTTGTCTTCACAGTAGTTTTTCAGAGGATAAGATGCAGACATGATATCTTGTTTAAACAATATTAATACAAACCTTTCTTCTCATTGAACTAAGAGAAAGTATATATATATATATATATATATATATATATATATATATATATATATATATACTCTCACTAGAAAATCATCCATTGTTTATATCCCTCTTTTTTTTTTCAATGATGGGTGTTCCTCTGCAGTTAGAGAAGCTGTATTTGGAGAAGTCTTTAAAAGACCTTTACATACTTGAATCCAGTCTAAAGATTGTAGGTATTTGAATTCAGCAAAATAAGCCAATTTACAGTCCAATAGCCCATAATAGTAGTGGGTTATCAGCAGAACTGGCAATTGTCAGGAGTTGTTGACTAGAGCTTTTTACAGCTCAGTGCATTAATATGGCATTACTTTTCTGTTGAATGGTTAAGACCAAGTTTCAGGGTAAATCCTGAAGGGATTTTACTGACCTTGTCAGATCCAAAAATTAATCTTTGGGTAAATTTAAAAAGATTCTCCTACGTGCTTCAAAGCTTTTGTGAACTGCATTGTTGAGGTAGTGATGCTAACCCTGAAGAGATTAGCTGTTTTTGAGTCCTGTTTTGTTTCATAGGTTGTGTGTTTGTTTTGTTTTGCTTTTTTTAACCTTGTTCTTGCCAGGCAAGTGTTTATGCAGCTGAACTATCACCCTAGCCCTGGTCCTCATTTTCCTTAGCTCGTGCTTGTAAAATCTTTCCTTTTAAATATAAAAACATCAACTTTAAAGGATAGTGCTGCAAGGTATTCTTGTATCTAACTGAGGAGGCATCTTCTGTAATTAAATTAGATGCAAGGTGGAATGAATTGTCTGGATGAAAGGAAAGATGTGAAGTCAGCACTATTTCTTTTAAAATCAATAATCAAGATTCAGTATGATGCCTACATTCCATTTATGAGAGTCCTGTCTAATTCTTCAAAATCAAAATTAGGAACAAACCTAAGATTTCTGAAACTAAGAACTGCAGCATTTGCAAAGCACACTAATTTCTTACAGTGCCTTAATATGTATTTTTCTCCTCACAAAAGAAAGGAACTTATTTCACAGCTCAAAATTTGTTGAGTTTACTGCTTTAAAATTGTTGAACTTTTACAAACATTGTGTTCTTAATAGAACTATCTCAATAAAGACAAATTTTATGGAGCATTTAAATTTTTCTAGAGTACACAGAGAAAAAGATTATTGCTTTATTCACCATCTAGAATTTTCTTTTCTCACAAACTCAGCCTAGAAATTCATTGTGTTCCTGGTATTTAAAACTGATCACTTTTGGCAAATGTATTCCTCATTTCCTATGATTTCCTCAAATATACAACCTTAGATATGATTAGTTCTTTTCTCACTATAGTAACAGGAATATTCAAAGCTGTTGACATTCCAAAGAATACAGAAAATTTAAGTAATGTAAATTACGTGGAGTCCCTGGTCTCCATTCCACAATGTTTCTGAATATTCTCCCTTGTATAAAAACAAATAGTCTTTGTTGCATACATGTGTTGTATACAATGTTATTTTCAAGCAGATTCTTGTAGTGGTACTGGAAAAAGTATCAATTTTGAATGCTCTTCTAAGTACAGACAAAATAGGCACATATTGCACTCTCAGTAGTAGAGAGCAAAGATAACTTCTGTGCAATCTAAAAATAGGCCTTATGGAAACACATATGAGACTGTGAAAGAATAATACAATTTATTTCCATAAAATAAGAAATTGGATAGAAGACTGGAAAGGATGTACCAAAACAAGATTACCTATATCTTCACTGAAATGTAGGATTCTTAAAAAGAGCATGATGTATTTCAAAATAAATTTTAAGTGAAACAAACTAGAGTGTAACATATAGGATTCAATGACCAAAGTAAAATATATTGAAATTTTTCTAGCAATACAAGGATATGTTCAATAAATTCATTTTAATTTTTAAAATCCATACCTCATAATTTCATACATTTTATGCTGAAATAAAGATTAATGACACTACCAATTTTTAACATTAGAACAACTTATAGGTAATTATTTAAATGAAAATAATATTTCTTATACCTTTATACATAAATATGATAAAATATAACCAATTAAAGAAGGTATCCTGATTTAAGTTATATATCTTTACATTGATCATATTATCAAATCTTTATGTTTCACTATCAAACTCAAGTGCAAGGTAAAGGTGTTAAATTTGGAAAGAAGAAAACCTATGCTTCAGTTTTACTTCTGAAAATTAAGTTATTCAATTTATAACAACTATGTCATCCATTTACTGAAACAAATAACTATGTCATTTTCAACAAAAAATGAAGCATATACGACAAACCAGTGTATACGACAAACCACTCTGCATGATGAGTATAAACAGTGAATTTAATCAATGAAAATTAAACATTTAGGAAAGAAAATATGAAGAAACAAGCTATGTGGTATTATGGTAGAAAGCAAAGACAACTACTAATTTATTGTATGCAATAGTTCTTCACTATAAAAGATGTTGTAAAAACTAATTACAGGGCCAAGGAGATAGCTCCCTATCCAGAAAGATAAGGTCCTCTCAGTTTGATTCCCAGAAAGAAAAAAGAAAACTGTGAAATTTTAGAAGTTTAGAAGATCAACCTTTTAACATTTATTTCTCATGTTGAATTCTTTAGTAAATTGTATTATTGAATACATTAAGATTATTTTCTTGTTTTTTGAAGTCTAGGCATCCTTATACACATAAAGAACCACATTACTACTTAAATAATTCAATCACAAGGGAATATATTTCACGAATAAAATTGCTTTTATTAAGTACCTGCTTAGGCAAACAGAGGGACTGGGGCTCGATCCCCAGTACCACAAGTCATGCTGGCCCCTCCCCAGGTATGTGAGCCAGCCACTGAGACCAGGCATGGTAGCACATGCCCATAGCCTCAGTGCTGTGGCTGAAAACAGGAGGATCACTACGAGCCCAAGCTGCGTACTGAGACCCTGTATCAAATACAGAAAAACAAAACAGTACATCTATGGGGACACACACACACACACAGACATACTGTTTTCCTTAGTGACTTTTACCAATGAAAGCATATTATGATATACATTCAAATTTATTTATACTTAACAATTCCTGTGGAAAAAATAGGGAATATCTTTTGGTGACAATGGTCATATTGCAAAATGACCATGTCAAAATAAAAAATCATTCAGGGTTTTGAAACACTTTTGTTATGACATAGTAAGTTTTATTACTATTATATTGTACAGTCCTCATAAATTTATGAATATATTAGTTCCTTCTTTCTTTTGGCAGAACTGGGGATCGAACTCAGGCCCTTATGCTTGCTAGGAAAGTGCTTATTCTATTGACCCATCTCTCTGGCCCTTAGTTCTTTCTTTTAAACAAAATAAAAGTAGTAAAAGAAATTCCATAGGAACAATAAAGAATTTCACTGAACAAGATGGTAAGAATTGAACAATGGTTGTTACATTGCATATCCTCAAGGTAGTCATTCAGATTATCAGATATAAGCATGTAAAATTGATCGAAAAATTAAAATGAAAACAATTAAGCATTAACTGTTCCTTTTGGTAAACCAGTCGAAATCAGCAGTACCATTATCCAAGCTATCCTGTGTGTATGCATATACTTTTTTCCATTCCATTTTTTTTCTCCTTTCCCACATCCCAGTTGTTCCTTCCCTTTGAGTGTTTTTTTTTTTTTTTTTTCCCTTGCACGGTGCCTTCTGTGCCTTTCTGATTCTATTTACTCTTTCAGGTCCTTACAACAGGGAGATAAGTCAACATTTACATATACAGATCTGATTTATTTCACTTAGGGTTATGGACTCTGCTTGCATCCATTTACCTATCCTTAAAAACCTAGGATTGGAGGTCCCATTCAACCAAATTACATGAGTTCTACATAAGTTAGTTAAGTACCAGCCATATTTAACATACGTAAAGATTAATTCTCAAGTACATTGCTCAAATTTCACAGTAGCACTGTTTAACTGTGCTATTTAAAGGTAGGCAAGTTCTAGCTCTGGAATTACTAATATTCAATCAATACAATTATTTCTGTCTTTGCACTTGGAATTGTGTGTTGACATTTGTTAAATCAAACACCTTTTTAGTAATCTCTGGTGTTTAGTTTCTTTCTGTAATGTCTTATTCATAAAACAGAATTTTTTAAATTAAGCTGGTACATTTTTAGCTCGGGAAAACAACACAGTGGTCCAAATGGCCGCTTAGCAAGTGCGAAGACCTGGGTTCTATCCGCAGTACCCCAGGTCATGCCTGCCCCAGAACCCAGGGCATGCCGGGCTGGCCACTGAAACCAGGTATGGTGGTGTACGCCTGCAATCCCGGCTCTGGGGAGGCTGAAAGAGTAGGATCACTACGAGTCTCAACTGGGCAACAAGATCCTATGTCAAATAAATAAATTGGACATTTTAGGTGTAATGGTCACATGTATCATTTGTACCTGTACATGATAAACTATTCTTTTTTTCATTCTCCTATCCTCCTTTCAACCCTTCTTTCCTTCCTTACTTACAAAAGTTTTGTTTCCACTTTTTCCTTTTCTCATTGTTTTCTTTTCCTTTCCTTCCTTTCCCTCTCCCGGATTCCCAGCTCCCCTTTCCATTAAAACATTTTCTTCCTGTTTCCCATTATTACACCTTTTGGTGTTTATCTACACTTCTCCCACCAGAGACACAATGCGATATTTACATATTTTTAAAGTAGCATCTTTTAAAGCAATTTACAAACTTAGTTTACATTTTTTGAATTTTTAGCTAATGTATAAATAACCAACACCTTAATAACAATGTGTCATTATGGACAGAATATAAGACACTACTGAGAGAACTATAAGGAAAATTTGTATTGACAATATAAACTTCACAAAGGAAAACGGTCAGAAGAACTATGACTTATAAATTGGACAGAAAGATCTATAACCAACTAAGTGACAACAAAGTCAGTCTTCCAGTTTTAACTGAAGTAAAACAATAGCTTAATTTAAAAAAATAAGAATCAGCAAGATACATACACATATTATGTATATGCATGTATATGTGTAATGTACTTACCGACAACCCCCAAAATGAGAGCTTTCATACACTTATTTCACCAATGGAACAAGTTTTTATCAAATAAGCTATATTTGATACATATCATAACTATATTACCCACTCGCTGAGTGTTTACATTAAAAAAGAAGTAATTGTGAAAAGGATAAGCATAAGAATTCTCCATTATTGGATATGCATCAAGAAATCATAAGAATGCTTTGGGATTCCTATTAAGATATTTGGAGTTGTTTTTCTTCTTCTTACCAAAACTCCCTTCAGTGGAAAGAAATTCCTTGAAATTAGTGACCAACAAGAGTTAATGGCCTGAGACTACACCTTTGGCAATGGGCTCCTCCCAGCCATTCATTAATCTCCATGAAATGCCCAAGTCTAGGTTGCTGTTGCTTAATTATAACCCAAATGGAACCATGAGAAATGAAAACCGCAATGCCATTGGCTAACGTACAAGAATTAGGTGCTCCATGAATGCTCTGTACATATCAATTAAAATTGCATCACCCTTAAAAATCCATATGCCTATATTTCTTTTCTATTTTCAGTTCATCATAACAATAACGACTTCAGTGCAGGGCATTTTCTGGGAATTAATAGCCAGTGGACATTAATGGCCCTTGGCTGCATCTCAGCCATCCACTCCCCTCGTTAGCTATGCATTCTTATGAAATGCCCAGCTCTTGCTTAATTAACATTACAATTTAGTTAATGCAGATATGACACAATGGAAAGACTTTTATTAATAAGGATTAAAAAAGAAAAACGAACCATCAACTAAAAAAATTGTAAAAATCCAGTTTCAAATTTCTGAAACATACATTGAAAATTAAGGATGAAAAGGACCATGAGATATAATGTGTTAAGATCACATTTTAGACACGACCTCCTGTACCGTGGAGTCAAACGGGTTCCAGATTGGTAAAAGTTTATCCTGTTTCTGTCAGTTGCTTACTGCAGTGCTTATTTAACACCATCATGTTTCTCATTAGAATCTTGCTGAAATAAAAAGAAACGACCATTTAGATGTATGAACTCTTACAAAAATTGTCTTGTCCACATGCTTTATCTCGGTAATGTACACACTTAGTGTTTCCAAGTAAAACCAGAAGTAGAAATTACTGGCGAAGCTGCTCTTTTTCTGCATCCATTAAACTTTTTTCAGCTAGTAAATATTTAGCTGTGGTAGAAATCTACCTGACATGCTATGCCTCACCTGACAGTAGCATTTGCAAGAGCTCCATTGATGCCTACAATTAGCTCTGGCACATAATTATGGCCTTCAGGAAGCATCAGCTCCAGAATATATTTTCTTTCCTACAAAAATCAAGATCTCTTCAATTATATAGGTGAATGTCATGCTGGAACATAATTCGAAAGTTAAGATTCTGTTTATATACTATTAAACATATGGAATGTAAAGACAGTATAAAACATGCTTGTATTTGTAATGCATAATAATTTAGACAGGTTTCTATGGATTGTTTTGTTAATATTTCTCACAATATAACCACAAGTGATTTCATTTATGACTTTATAGTTATTTTCTTACATTCACGTCATTTGATATAGAATCAATTATTTGGGATAAATCTTTATTCTTTGAATAGTTATCAAACTGCAGTAATGATCAAATTGTAGTGACCAAATTTTAGAGACTACCTTTTAGAAATTCTCATAATTAGTCCAGAAACTACACACTAAGTAAACTAATGTAGTAAAAACATTAAAGTTTCTATGAACATAGATGTCTTAAAAACATGAAGCTCATTACAGAAATAGGCAGATCTTCAAGCATTTATTTATAAAAATTAATAGATGTTATTTTGCTATAAACATTTTAGAATAGATGAAAAATCTGCCACCTGTGAAAGAAAAATAAAAGATCAATCTGAAAAAAGAAACATACTCTGTTTTGACTTACCTGGTCAAGAAGCATGTACATTTTGTAGGTTAGATCGTACATTCCCTCACAAAAATGAAATCATAAACATAGGCAACTGAAGTCCTTAATGGATCTTCTACTTTAAAATACTATCTTTCCTAATTGGTCAAAATACTTTTTATGAAAGAACCTAACCTATGCATGGAAAAGAGACATTTGGCAGACCAAAACTTTGATGAATCACAGCACAATTCACAGTAATTATTTGTGTAATCCTTCTCAACACATACATTCAGCAAAAAAAAAAAAAAAAAAAAAAAAAAAAAAAAAAAAAAAAAAAAAAAAAAAAAAAAAAAAAAAAAAAAAAAAAAAAAAAAAAAAAAAAAAAAAAAAAAAAAAAAAAAAAAAAAAAAAAAAAAAACAAATACAATAAAACCAACATATTCGTAACAGTGGAAAACTATCATGAAAAATCTGGTCATCAATCGTAACGATAGAGACATTTCTATAAAATGCTGGTATATGCAGGATTCATTTTTCCAATCTTTAGATAATTAATCAACCTGAATAAAAAAGCCTGTCTCTATGGTATATTCACAAAATTCTTTAGATAAAAAACAGCATAATCCAATTGTAGAACACTTACCTAGAATGCCTAATGGCCTAAGATATTTGATGCTCTGGATTCAATTTTTCAAACAACAAGAATAAAAAATAATAATAATAATATATAGTTTAAATGAAGACATGTTTTTCTAATACTAAGTTTTATATCATACTTTCCTTTTGTGGTCACAATAGTATTTCATTTTACTTTTGAACAATAACTATATTTAGATGCATCATTTAAATATACCTTTTTTGGGGTGTACTGGGAATGGAACTCAGGACCTCATGCTTCCCAGACAGGTTCTGTGCCTCTGAGCTACATATACTTCTGGTCCCTGAATATTACTTTAAATATTCACTAGCATTTTATCTGCTTTTATCATAATGAGACTCAATCTAATGTATGAATTTTTATGTTTGAATCTAAATTTTTATGTCCATTCATTAACATAAGAACAAAGCACTTAAGATATAAAACTGAATATTTTTGTGCACCAATATGAACATGCAAATGTAACCATTAAGGTGGATATGCACAAATTTTTAGTCAAACGTCTTCCACAACAGTGTATTATCTGGAAGGGGTTGAAGAAAGTTGAGCACATAGTTTCAACTTGCTTGCCAAATACTACATCCTCTTCTTGGGAATAAAATCATATGTTGCAAACATGTAAAGTTGAATGGATTTATATAAAAATTCCTATTTCCAAATGTACTTTAAAAATAAACCTGTGACAGGTAATTCAACCGCAGATCCTCCTTTACGTAGGAACTTCATTCTCCTACCCTGTTGCTCTCCGTTGGCTCCCTAACAGAGACTGGTGCTTCCACTCAGTCACTATTTTTCCAGATCATCCTATAGAAAACTTTATGATTTTGTGCATGCATGTGCATGCACATGCGTGTGTGCATGTGTGTGTGTGTGTGTAAAGAAGGGTGCACAGATAGGACCACTGGGATTTCTGATTAGTGTAAAGACGTCATAATATCCCCTCTCTATCTTTCTGCATAGCCTTTCTTGAGCTAGGCTTTTAAATGAATAATTCTAAAATCAAAGGAGCTACACCTTTACTAAGCAATTTGGGGATTAATTTCCCTTGCCTTTTCAGTATCAGAAATTAGTTAACATTTCCCAATTTAACTAATGTGCCATTATTTTTAAGCTATTTAAATCCTAAAATCGATTAGAATAGTGAATGTAGAATAAAGAAACTCTGGAAGTCACTAAGGACTCTCCAAAGGATTCAGACACATTCCTCTTACAAAAATAGCTCAAATACTTTCAGTCACCTTCTAATATTTATACATATACATGTATTCCATGAAGGGCCAGTCGTTTGATCATGGTAAATACCTTTAGCCTGGACAATTATGATTAATCCCATTTTTTTCATTCCTGGAGTCATCCAAAATGTAATGGTATAGTATTTTATAACAATGCATTGATATCTAGATGTTTCTAACAATTGGCCAGCAGGATCCTTATAGACTCTATGAAAATAAGTCTCATCATATGTATAACTCCACTCATTTCAACTATAAGAAATATTTTTCTTTAGCTTCAGAGCCTTTCATTAGCAACAGTGACTAATCCTGTTATAATGCTAGGTATGCCTCTGAGCTGGCTAAGGACTGGCATATCTTGCATTCTCACAAAAATTCATTTCAAGGTCCTAAGTATGAAGATTCTCATCAAGTGAATTTTGCTCAGTAAATACATCAGAATCTTCAAGAGCAAGGCCCTGTTAGCAGAACTATACTTAAGAATCTTCATACTATTGCATTTTCAGTGAAACCATTAGTCTAGGAAAGCTTAAAATATCTTCTCTCCTAAATTATATGAGTTATATTAATAAAACAAAGCTACTTAGAGTTCAGTTAGTTAGCTGCTACATGGCTATATTGACACTATGTTCCAATTCATCATATCCTTCTAAGAAGTATTTCTAGTTTCCAATAAGTTTATGATCTAACTGCAGTGCGGGGATACTTGTTAATCATGAAATAGCATTAAATTTGCTTTTAAAGCATCCTTTTCAGTGGTTTCAATGGACCCTTCCTTATTTCCGATCAGTTAGGTAGTAGTGCATTAGTGGAATCCTTGAAACTGAGGCAGAACGTTTTAGGTATTTTACACTTCAAATAATGTCCAGTGGAATAATGTCCATTGGGATAAACAATGTATGACCCAGTGCTAGCTCGTGTCTCTTATTCAGAGAAATGAGACCAGTTAGTAAAAAAGGATGCTGGGATTGCATAGCTATGAGCTCTACAGCATCTGGATAGCAATAATAGCCCAAATAAAGACAAAGGAACTGATACAGAAAATTTTCAAAAGGTGAAAGTAAAAGAAAGATGACAGTGCAATTAAAAAAAAACTATAATCGAGGAACTATTCATATCTCAAGAAATGTTGCAATGTGGATCTCTTTCTCAGAAGCCAGAACAGATAAATTTTTGTGTTTTTTTTCACAAAAACAATGTGTGTTTTACAAATGGCCAGTTTAGCATTTTGAATTCACTTTTCTTTGATTAAATGAGAAAAAAGATATAAATTTCCTGAGGTTAGAAAAAAAGTCTACCATTTCTTTCTTCCTTCCTTCCTTTCTTTCTTTTTTTCTGTACCAGAAATTGAACTCAGAACCTTGCACTTGCCAGGCAGGTGCTTATTCTACTGAGCTATTTCCCTGGCCCCAACATTTCATTTTAAAAAGCTTCTTTGCATGATCTTTATTTATTTTATAAGTTTTCATAAGATTCACATGCATGCATGCATGCACGTGCACACACACACACACACACACATACACAGTTGAGCTTTTTACCTCTGGGCTGGTTACCTAGCTGTCCTAATCACCCCATAATTAAAATAAAACCCACTCAGGATAATTGGCCTTCCTCTCTAATTGAAAACTGGGTAGATAATGATTTGGCCCAGGGAAATGCCGTACTCTCACATTGAAATATGAACTACCATCTGTCTATTAAATAATTATTGTAAAATATTATGATATTAATATAAATGACTACTGTAAGGCTATTATAAAATGGTCCTTATAGTAAGTTAGTTTTTTCATTTTATTGAATCACTCATTTCTTTTTAGGAAATAAGAAAAGAATGCGCCATTTTAGGGTTGATGGGGGAAGGGCAATAGCTTTGCCATGCAACACAGGTATGTTTAGAATGCCTGTAATGCTTGCTATGCAAAGATGTACTAATAATTACTGCCAACATTAAACCAAGAAGCTAGAACAAATTACATGGAAATATTCAATACATACATGCAACTGAGAGAACTTAAATTCCTCAGGTAAAGCTACACATTTTGACCCCATGCAAATAGAGAAAACTAGTCTTCTTTTATTATTATTTTAAATCAACCTATCCATCTTAATAATTGTTCAGGGTCCAGAAAATCATGGTATATGTGCCATAAGCCCCAACAGGCCCGCCCTCTCCGGCGACAGAGTCTGGCCGTGGTGGCAAACGCCTGCAAATCCAGCTCTGGGGAGGCTAAAAACAGGAACATCACAAGACCACACTCTGCAATGAGACCCTGTACCAATTAGAAAGAGACAGACAGACGGACAGACAGACAGACAGAGAAAGGAAAAAAAGAATTGGGACTAGTTTGTTTTTATTTCATAGAACCTGACATAAATTTTTCAAGTACTTTAGACTCAGTGAAGAGATCTCATCTTTAAATACATGTTACCTAATTATTTTATAAATTAAAATCAAGAAAGCTTTTAAAATCTGAACCTATAAATGATCTGGATTCACATGTAGCCAAGGACCAGAGGTCTCAGAAAGTTAAACAGGAGTCTTAACTGTATTCAGGTTTTAAAGTACCATTTTACATCTCATATTTAGTTTTAATATGGATTTTGCCCCTATAGATTATTTAATATACAAAGACATGCAGCCCCTAAAAGTGTTATTATTTCTCATTAATGAAAAGCACTATTTTTTGAGAAGTGGATTCTCATAGATTATTTACACAGTAAGTCCCATGACACTAAACTAAGCAGCACATTTTTCTTCTTTATGAATGGATAACTATACTATACTAGACTTAAATGACATGAAAAACCTAGACACAGAAATATTAAAATTGCAAGAGAAATACATTACCACAGATTTTAGAGACATGATAACTATGATCTCTCTTTCCCTCTCTGTTCTCTCTCTGCTTTATGTGTCTGATATATGTATAGATAAACATGACATGTGTGTGTTTACGTGTTTACATGTCCATCTACATGTAGGAATACATGCATATTTACATGCATTTTTTCATTCCCTCAAAGGTTTATGTTTCTTTCCTCTATAAATTTAACTACAAATAGTCAATTCAAAAATCTTCAAAATTAGCAAAATGTGTGAAAAAGTATACATTCAGATCATGTCCTATTTACTATAAAATTTATAACTTCTAACTATGTATTCTCTTTTTTTGACATTTGAAAAATACATTTACTAAACCATATTTAATAATGTATGGTTATCAACCCAATACTTACAGAATATAAATCCTCAGTCAGCCAGGTAATTGTATTTTAAACACACTTATTTAAGCACAGAAAAATTTTTTTCTGACCACAATTCATAATGCACATTTAAAACAGATTAGAAATCAATTGCAAAAAGATAAAGAAAACTTTTTATACTATAAAGTTAGAAATATATGCCTTTAAATAAAAAGATTAGAGAGTAAATTAAAGTTTAACAATATCTGCATGATACCAAAATACTGTACATTTATGTTAATTGATAGAACTAAATTGATTAAAGAAAAATATAGTAAGCTATATTTTATTTTTTTTAATTTTTTAATTTTTGTTTTATTGAAGTACAAATATCAATGAGACAGTTTTAAGATGCCCTTGACAAGATGAATTTGATAAATTAACACATTGCAAACTATTTTCATAATGTTTTGGTATCATAGAAGGTGCATACATGATATTATACTTGCAGACATTATTATACCGTATGTCTCTTATCAGTAAATTAAGAGAGTGTAGCTGTTTGTGTATCTTAACTATGTATTCTTTAGTTGCTTTGGACTGCCATAAAAATGGACAATTTCTGAGTAGCTAAAACTTACACATAATTCGCCATTTAAAATCTTTCTTGAACTATATTCTAAGGTCAAGTCAAATTTTTATGGGTCATCACAATATACTAAAGGAGTATATCTGCTAAAGGTAAATGTTAAAACCACCCTCCTCAAGTTAAATGCTAAAGCCGCCCTGCACTAGGATAGCCATTTGAATACACTGTATCATTTAATCTTTATAATAATCCTTGAGATATATATTATTTCCTGCTCTATATTTAGTGTACCATGGCAAAGAGAAGATTAGTAATTTCCTCAAGGTTATAATTGGCTCATAAAAAGTCATATTTTATTTTTACTTTAGAGCTAGCTTCAAATCATTGTCTTTCTGAACTAAAACAGACAATATCCCCTATTAAGTTTCTTAAAACAGAGACTACTATCTGCTTATTAAACTCATTTCTAAATACATGGCTTCACCATGTTTCCCTTGGAGCTGGATATGTTAATCAACTGAATATAGACCAAAATAATATGCATCCCTATTAGGCTTAGCTCTCAGGAACTATCCACATGCAACTCTGCATTCCCTTTCACCCCACATGAGCACATTCAGCCACCAGGTTACAGTGAGAGTGCTGTGAAGGTGGTAAGACACCGGGCAGCTGCAGACAGAAACATCAGCATCAAGCTGTGCTATCATGGTAAACAAACGCTTCTTGATTTAATCAACTGTCATGCAGGGATCTTCTGTTCTATCAGGTGTACGGCCCTAATTATAGTTCTCAATTAAAGTAAGACTATGACTTAAAAATTCTAATGAAAATTTTTCAATTAAGTATTACAAACTGTGTTGCTGTAAACATACCCATCAACTAATGAATAGATAAAGAAGCTATGGTATTTTTATATGATGCAATACTAATCAAAAAATCAAGAAGGATAACTTGAGACATTTTTAGGTAAATGGATGTACCTTGAGACCATACTTAGAAGTGAAATAGTTCAGACAGCCCATTGAATATCACATTGCTTCTCTGGTGTGAGCAATTAGAAGCATATATAAGGTATAATTAATATGAAATACTGAGAACTATTCAAATGGGATGGGAATCGGGGGTAGGAAGAAGAAAGGGGAAAAAAACAAAAGGAGAAAAGAAGAAAAAAGAAAAGGAAATTTCTCAATTAAAGGTTACAATTGACTTCTATAACAGTCTAAACCTTTCACTTCACAACGTCTTTAAGAATATGACACTTTCTTCTTGGGAAACATAGCTGTTCAGAAAACATGGAAATTTAGAGACAGAAGATTGAAATGGATTGCCTTTTATCCCTTCAAAAACAAGCAACCAAATGTCATTTTGGAGTGATGATGAGATACATCTTCTTACCAAATTCAAGTGTTAAGGATAATAAATGAATCATTGATTTGATGCATATTACACTTTAAAGGGATCGGTGTAAACCACCAGAAGAAAAAAGCAAAGGCATACCCAGAAGCGTTTCATCACTTGAAGCTGGTATAACAATGCTGACAAGTACAAAAGATAGCTACTTTGTTCTGTCATGCTGTGTCATGTTGTGGAAAACACAAAGCATTACGTGACCTTTGGAGGAGCAGCTGAGAGTGGCTTGCTTTGTGGTGCTTAACGTGGGTGTTTCTGAATTGCTGAAGGTCCTGTCTTTTGCCATTTGTAGCCAACGAGACCTTGAGTGATCTTTAGTATCAAGAGAAAGGAATGCTGATGCGTGACACTGATGAACATAGGAGAAATACTAGGAGAAAAGTTCACTGGTGGCTGAAAATAGAAAGAGCTGAGAATTTATACAAGACTCTATGCCAATTGCTACCTCTTAAAAATTCAATTCAAAAACTGTCCCAGGTAGATATACATTGGCTATGCTAGGATTAAGCATATTTACACTATGCACTAGTCCAATAATTACTTTTATATTTCCTGCAAATTTAAATTTTCAAGCTCATCACTGTCTGGCCAGATATTATTACAATTGTTTGAATCCCAGTTCCACATAACTTTAGCCTAGTGAGGGTACTCACATATTAGGATGCTGTAAAAATGAGTGACAGGTCAATATTAAGTTCTTATTTTTAGATACCCACTATCACTTTCAAAAAATATAACTTTTTTTAGGTTTTTGTTGTTTTATTTTTGTTTTTTTGTGAGCAGGGTCTCACTAGGGAGCTTGGACTCATTAGTGATCCTACTGTTTTCTGCCTCCCTAGTGCAGGGATTATGGCACCACACCCAGACTCCAGGATCCACTGCTGGCTCAGCGTGCCTTGGGGTGGGGCTGGCATGGAAGGCCATGCCAGGGATCAAACCCTGACCCCTGCACTTACCTAAGAAAGCACTTAGTCTGCTGAGCTATCTCTCCAACACCAGGAATTCTTTTAGTATAACTCCTTAATTTAAGAATAACTGATACAGAAGGATTTCATCCCTTGAATAAAATTTATAGATAATCTGCACTGGAATTACCTGAACACAAATATTTTAATATATGTAGTAATTATTAAAAACAGCACAAAAAGATATACTGGAAAAACCTATAGAAAAAAAACTTAGTAGACTAAAGATTTTCATTACCCTCAAGGAAAGTAAAATTGAATAAAATAATAAAGAACAGATAAAATAAATAGAAAAATAAATAACTAAAGAGTAAACTCAATCATATCAATATATAGTAAATGTAAATACATCAAACTCATGAATATACTTATGGATGCACAGTCTAAAGTAAAGTCTACACACTGATATCTTCTGCAGCTAAAGCCAGGAACATAAAATTGGAACAAATATATTAGATGATTTTCTTTACAATGAAATTATATCATGATTAATAACTACATTAATCACTGTCATGGTCACTAGAACAAGACACCTGACACAAGAGCAGGCCTGATAGCTCAGCGAGTTAAAGCACCTGCTTAGTCAGAGCACTGCGGCCGGGGTTCAATCCCCAGCATGCTACGCTAGCCCAACCCGCAGGATGTGCTGAGACAGTGATTGAGACTGGGCGTCGTGGCATGTACCTATAATCCCAGCACTTGGGAGACTATAGATAGGAGGATCACTAGGAGTCCCATCTATGTAGTGAGACCCTATAGACCCTGTCCTAAATACAGGGAAAAAAAAAAAAAAGACTCCTGACACCTACCACTTAAAGGAAGAGACGTTTACGTGACCAATTGTTAAGTGGATTTAGTCCATGATTGGCTGATTCAAGAACAGAAACAGTATGTCAGATGGGTCCATGGTAGCAAGAAAGCAGAGACAGGAAGCACTGGGAACAAGAATAGATCCTTCAAGTCACACCTGAACCAGCCTCACAAAGGCCTCATCTCTTAACAGCAAGTAAACTGTGAACTCATCAATAGACCAATCCATTGATAACATACATGTACACCAGGATCCCATTAGCTTGAAAGCCCACCTCTGAACACATGAGAGGTAGAAGGTCACGCCAGGTTGACACAATAGTAATGCTTTATGACTGCCTTGGAGTACAACCCTCTCACCAAGCCATTTAAAAAGGGAATACAGTCGGGCATTGTAGTGCCCACCTGTAATCATAGCACGCAGAAGGTGGAGGCAGGAGGATCATTGTGAGTTCAAGACCAGCCAGACTACAAAAGGAACTCAAGACTTGCCTGAATTGCATAGCAAGACCTTTTCTTAAAAAGACTTAGATAAATAAATAAATAAATAAATAAGGTTGAGAATTAATGTTAACAAACATGCAAATACCAAAGATAGATATTTTTCTACTATAGACTTTATGTGATAATATCTAAAATAAGAAAAAATGTTGATATAATGTTAGATCATTAAACTACTCATTGCAGGGATATTTTCCTTCATTGATAACAAATTTGAAGATAGCAAGTCACTATTAAATATCAAGCGGAGGTAAAATGAGGTTGTATGTGTACAAATTCCTTGAAAGCAAGAAAATGTTATAAAACTGGCAAGGACTTTTGGCAGAGCTTGTCTTCCAAGAGATACCTTGTGCCCTTTGTTATCTTGCTCACTGGGCCAACAAATGCAAGGTCTCTCTACCTGAGAAATTTCTCAAAGTTGTAGCCTGAGTTCAGAAGCCCTTGGAGATGAGGTAACATCTCTGCAGAGACAGAGCAGGTTTCGTGCAGATTCCTATAAAAGCAGTGGAGACCCTACAGCCAATGTTTCTCTTCTGCAACGCAACCCACAACATAAGCAGGTTTTATCCTGGTCCTTGGCATTATTTTATGGGGCCTGTGGACAGGAACAATTAATAAAAGCATGCTTATCCTACTTGCTACCACAAGAACAGTGAAGTCTTTTGTTTCTGACTGCACTCTGCTACAACTTGAAGCCAACTCTGACACAATAGGCTACTTATTTAGCAAGACTTAGGGTAAAAGCAAGTTCCAAGCTAAACACATCTTACTGTTATGTTAAAAATCAAATTTTATTCAGTGTAAAATTTTAAAAACTGATTAGATATTATACAAGAAAATATAGTAATCATGAATTTCTTACAGATTTATATATTCCTATGATTTAGGAGTGACATGTTATAGGTGAATTATTTTAGAAATTATTTTAAATTTTAAAAATTCTCATTTCATAGCCAAATATCTAAAAAAGGTACATATTTAAATTCTTTGCCCCTTAAACAAGTAAAAATTATACAGATAGCGTAAGTAGCAGAAGTGCTATTAGAGAATGCTTCTTCTCCATCACCTGTCAATTTCCATTAATCATTATGTAATGATGTGCTTAGCAAGCACTTCTAAAAACTGCAGGTCCTAGATTAATGTGCTACTTATTTATTTTTTCCTGTCCTTATGCCTGATATTATTTCTTATGACACCTTTTCATGGATCTTACATTTCATATCCTTCTAATTCTTCTTTCCAAAATAGTCCCTAAAAGAAGAAACTGGGAACAGTCAATAAAACTTTGCACACAGTATTTTATCCATCCCTCTGAAAATGTGGATGCATATGTAAGTCATTAAAAATCTGGTTAACCAACCATAATACACCAAAGGAAAACACCTGCAAATTTTAAAACTCACAGTGAAAATATAAACAAGTGAAATTAAGAATTTTGCAGTACTGTAGTATATGTTGTACAATTCTTAATATGACTCATATACAAGAGTGCAAGTACATAAGTACTTATAAGATATCCACTAAAAGCAACAGCCTCTAATTATTTTTATTACTATGGATCCACCTCCAATATCTAATTTAGTCAGGCAACAAAAGAAGTGACATTTTATTTCTTTCATTTTATGCAGACATTATTATCTGAGATCAGGAGTCTTCCTCAGAAATAATAATGACTAAAATTTACTGCAAATGGTTCACTTTAAATAAGTTTAAGTTCCATATTCTTAATGGGGAATAAAATTACTAAAACTATACTTAACTGTGGAGTTAGACAAACACAAATTCTACCCCCTGTAGACCATTATTCAGATTCCAGTGAACTCTTGCACATTGTACATTTATCCTGAATCCTAGTCTACTATGTGCTGTAGAAATTACTTATTAGGTATGAGATTGTGAGGCTGTGTTGAGCATGAGCATGTTATGCAGTGAGACACTGGTTTGGCTTACAGTAGAATTTATCTAATCCTTACAAATATTAAATATGGAGTTTTTAGATAATTTTTATTGTCTATTCATCAAAACTTAATAATGAAGTCCTAATACTTTGTCTTAATATATCGTGCACTTGTCAATTACAAGCACTGACACCTGAAAAGAGATTGATAGCTATTTCAGCTCACTTTGCTGTCATTGCATATACTTACATATACAGTTATCTCCGCAGACATAACACAGAGGTTTAGGCACCAATGACGATCTAGCTGCCCCACTTAATGGGTTAATTCAACAATAAAATTGGACACTTGCCAATACGGCTTTTGTGTAATATGAATAAAACAAAGTGTACCAAAGCCTACAAGCTTATTTGAACTATATAAGTAATAAACTGGTCTGACAAGGTGAGGAAGAAAGGAGAAATTTCTATAGGTAGGTCAAATATTTTTCAATGTTTCTCATCTAAGATCTGAGTGAACTTGTCACCCCACCTCTCACTATTCTGTCTTAAGCAGTATTTGGTTAAAGGATTTTCCAAATTCCAATACTGCAATTTCACAAAAATCTAAAATGTTACAGGATAAACAAGTAAATTTTAAATACAGTATGATGGCATGGCAGGAACAAACTGAGCTGACTGGCTACAAAACTCAGCTAACATGAGATCATGCAATCCAAGAGGCAAGACCAGCATGGCATTTCACTTAAAACACGCTACTCACCTGGCTGCAAAGCCTCAAATCACGATGATCTTCAACACTAAGAGGGACATTTGTTAATGCTGCAGAATATGTTCCTTAGATTCCACCAAGAAAGTCTAGATAGAAAAGTATCTGGAAAAATTAACACTAATTTTATACTTTTAATACTCATTAACAATTAGACAATTTTTTGAAAGTTAGTTTCTTCAAAAATGTGGAATGAGGATATCAAATGATGTTATTATTTCCAGGGGTATTCAATTTATAGCCAGTGAAATCATTACAAAAAATGCTGAGGAAACAATATTGTTCCAAAAAATATAATGTAATAGCTTGTAAATAGATGACTGGTATAGTCTCCTGAATATAGCAGAGGCTCAAGATATAATTATTTATAAGAAGAAAAAAAAAATTCTCCAAACTAAAAGGTGTTTACCTGCAAACATACCCAAAAGTTTGACCTAACAAAGATGAGTGAAAACTAAGACGTGGACTTGGTTTTAATCTCTCTTTTCTCTTCTTGAATCATTTAAGGCCTTCTATATATAACATGCCTTTTGTACTGAAAGCTGGCAAACGTCCCATAATAGGCTTTCAAAACATTTGGAGAAACAACATATATTCCAGTTTATCCACAGAGGTTTTATGAAAATTAAATATCTTGATTTAAAATTCAGGCATGGTTTTCAAGAAATGGACATTTCAAGATTCCCAAAGGGAGAGCCACCTGGTTGTATTCTGTCTCTTGCAATTGTAAGATTTAGGAAAAAGGTAAAGCACAATGAAAATGTGCTACAATCTGTACAACAGAGAGCAGGAATTCATGCTTATGTTCCCAAGTAACCAGCCTCCAGTATTCACTCTCCCTCAACACACGTCTTTCTCAGATGCTCAGGGATGGGGTTGCTTTTATTTCACATTTATTTATTTATTGCTAAAGACCATGAAGATTATTTTGCTGAATTCATGCACCTATGATATTTAAATGGCAATGGAATACCCATCTTTGACAAAACTAAACAAAGAAAGGGGATACAAATGAAGGACCATTTTGTATCTGTATATACAAAACAGCTTAGATATACAGCTACTTTTCCTTATTTCAATGAGAAGAAAGATTTGTACTAATACTGTTTGGACAGAATATCATGTCTGTATCTTGTACTATGAGTAACCACTATGAAGACAACAATATGCAATGTATTTATTATTGAAACTGTCCTACTAATTGGTTTTGAAACTGTTGCATTCCTATTTGTTTCTCAATAAAACTAAAAAAAAAAAAAAAAGACCATGAAGAGGGAATCAGCCTACAATAAGGAGAAATAAACACACCGATACTTTCTGAACATGTCAGAATATTGGAATTGAACATTTAGTGTTTATATCAGTTACAATAGTTCAGATATAATATTGTGCCTTAAAATGGGAATTTAGTTTTTCAAACAGAAAATCTAGATAAACATGCTATATTTTAGGGTTAGTCCAGAAGCTCAAGGAAGTCAGAGAGATGCTACCCTTTCCTTTTTGGGATGTAACTGCATTCTACACACAGGACAAAAGAGGCTGTTGCTGTCCTACACCAGCAGAGGTGATGGTGTTTTGTCAAAAACACAGAGTTCCCTCCCCACTTGTCACTCCGGCCTTGCCCTCAGGACGCACTGAGACAGCAAACAAGCCTGGGTGCGGGGGAGCACATCTGTAAACCTCAGTGCTTGGGAGTCTGAAAACAGGAGAATCACTACAGGTCCAATGTACTTAACGAGACTCTGTAGACTCTGAAGATTCTGTAACAAATACATTTAAAAAAACCCACAAAGTGCTTCACCTGTGTATTGCTTTCATTAAGGAACACACCTTTCTTTTCATGCTCAGCACACTTACCCTTGCTTGACCAGGATTCTGTCCCCTTTTCACGGCCAAATCAGGCATTGGCACATGAAAGGAAACCATAGTAATTGGCCTAGAGCAAGTATGATTATTTTCCCAATGATTGGGGTCAACTGAACTAAAAGTTACTGTCCCAGTAAGGAAGAAGGAAAGCAAACAGTTACTGAAAGTCCCCCACCATCTGCTCCATGCCTAGAGGCCTGCAAAGTAACATAAATCCTCTTTCTCTGTAGCTTTATAACTCATTATGGAAATACTTTACCTCCGAGTGTCAGCTTCTGTCCTGACAAACATGTATAGATACTGAAATGTATACATATTGCTCTATAAATACAGATATGATTGGATATTTTAACATTGTATTTTCAGAAATGTGTAGATAATTCATACAAAAGTACATGACATGGAGCCTTATAAATGTATACTGCAAAAATGTATTAAAATTTTCTTTAACCTTTCATCCCTCCTCTTTTCTCTTTCTTATAGTCAAAGTCCTTTAACTTTAAAGGAAGTATGAGTTAAATTTAAATCTGTCTTCAAATGTTTGGTTTTAAAGTGTCTACCTTGATATTTTACTATTTCATTCTGTATATGGAATGCCAAGTTTTAAGGGCTATTAAGTACTACCTTACGTAAAGGGCAGATCAAGTATTCTGATTGTGACCCATATATATGTCCAATTTTAAATTCTGTACATCATATCTGCATATAGAATAGCACTGATTCTTTTTAGAAAGAAAGAAAAAAATATTCCAACAGAACACTGAAGTTCTTGTGACCTGTTTGTACATTGCAGCTTCATACTTTGCCTCTCTTCACATACCTATTATTTAATCACAGGAAATTAAGTGCTCACTGTACTTTCCCTGGTAATTTCTTTTAATCTATTGTCACTAGTGCCCCTTTATAGAATATTTTTCTAACCATTCTTCATCTGACTAATTCATGTTAATCTTCATGACTTATTTCAAAACTATCTTCCTAGAAAATCCTTACAACTTTTTGTTGGAATAAATGCCCCTCTTTTTCACACCAGAGCATCTTTTTGCTTACTGTTCATAACACAATTAAGAAACTACTTAACCATGCATCTGCTTTCCTCATTAGATTCTCTGACATGCTGCTGATACGTTTCCTGGTACAGAAGCAGTCACCCAATAAATGAATACCAGATAAAAGTAAATAGTTTTCATTTTTTGTGCTAAGTACTCCAAAGTAGAAAACTAAAAACAATACTCTTAAATAAACTATAATAAAATGAGCAGTAAACGTGTGTATCATTTTCATATTAACTATAGTAACATTTCACAACTATTCCACCAGGAGCCACATGTCTTATTAAGCACATTATGAGAATCTTCTCACACAATCATCAAAACAGACTCCAGAGTACAAGTTTTTCTCCCATTTGAAACATGGGGATACTGAGGTACAAGGAAGTCAATTAAATTTTTGAAGATCATACAGCTAGTAAGATCCAAATCTGGAACTTGAACTCTGGTGTGTGGAGCTGGAAGCCCATGCAAACAGCTGCTATAGAACAGAAATCAGTGTCCATGAGCTTCTCTTACCACCAGTTACTACTATTAGTAGTAGTGGTTGGTAGTAGTAGTATCATTATTGTTATTATTGGTATTCCACTCTTACTTGGTAGTCACAGAGAAGTCCAAGAAAACTATATTTTACAATAAAATAAAAACAACTTGTAAAGATGATAAAGTAATAGAGTACTTTTCGCAAGTCTTTCCTCTCATTTTAAAATAGGTATTGATTTTTTATCAACCCCTCACAGAACTGCACCCATATACTGCTGAAATTGTTAAAAGCAACACTATTTGGCATCGTGACAAAATTCCTAAAAGAACTTTTGACAAGTTTCTGAAAAATTCCAGAACTTTGGCATGCTTCTGCAAATAAAATGCCCACTTGGTAACACTGTAGAATAATACTATATTGCTCCTATTGTTTAAAAGTATAATGTGACTGATTACAATTGGTCCAAAGGAAGTAGATAAAGGGCTTAAAACTGAAAAGGTATACATCTAAACAAGTTTCACATTGCTTAAATATTTTATATCTAAATAATTTTTCAACAGTGTTCAAATGCATTAGTTATCATATGAGATAATTACCAACTCCATTTCTGTTAAAAGTAACTTATCATTTTATTTAGAAGTGATATGATGCAAAAGAAACCAGCAATATAATAAAAAAGGTAATATGACTTTAATAACACCTGCAAACATTTCACAAACTTCATAAGATTAACAATATCCCATACAGGAGACAAAGACCTGGACTATTTTTAAAGCCACTGGTTAACTAAATAATTAAATTAACTATTCCTATCTGTGAGGAGACTAAAATCTTAAAAATATTTCATCTTAATCTAACTGGCTTATTGTACACAGAATAAGAAAAAAAAATAAATCATTTGTAATAAGGTAAAAGTAAATTATGTTATATGTTAATTTAAAAAAATATACAGTGAAGATTTATAAATATGTATGTTTCAGTGAAATTCTAAATTCATTTTAAGATATTCAGAAATACTATAAAACAAATTAGAACTCTAGCATAAAATTTTAAAGAATAACTAGCTATACTTGACACTATACATATATTTTATGTATATATATATATATATATAATTCTTAAGACTATTACCATGACAGAACATTTATACTTTGCACATCTCTAAAGATGAAAAATTGATAAAAAAAGGACAAGTGGTATATTAATATTCAAATATCTGACTGATACACTTAGGAAACTTACTAAATTAAAAATCATAAATATCTTTAAAGAATTAAGAATAGTGAGATTGGTAAATTGTTCCCAACTTTCTTTAGGGCAATTAAGTTTTAATTTTTTTCAATTTTGATTGCAGAAATTTATTCTGAGGAAGTAATCATATTAGTGTGTGAAAATTTATGTAAAGAAAATTCTCTGAGACTTTTAAAAATAAGAGCAATTAAAAGTGAGGAGAGAGCCGGGCGTGGTGGCGCATGCCTGTAATCCCAGCACTAGGGAGGCTGAGGCAGGAGGGTTGTTGTGAGTTCGAGACCAGCCTGAGCTACAAAGTGAGCTTAAGGCCAGCCTGAACTGCACAGTGAGACCCTGTCTCAAAAAAGACAAAAAAAAAAATAAATAAATAAATAAATAAATAAAAGTGAGGAGAAAGAAACAAACAAAAACACACAAGTCAACAAAAGGGAATTTAGTAGAGTATCCAAGGAGCAAAACACTTGCACTGTTAAATATATCGGTGAAATAAGGCTTTCAAAAGTGAACATATTTCCAGATTATAAAATAAATACAAATTCTAGTTATAAAGCAGAACGGAACATAGGATATCACTTTTGTAAAACTTACAACTGACATAAAGACATACAGACACATGGAGACAGACAGTGTTTACCAACTCTGCAAATGTTATTAGTGTTTAGTATTAGTAGTGGTTATTTCTAAATTGAGAGGGAGCTACTTTCTCTAAGTTCAATGAGAAGGAAAATTTGTACTAATAATGTTTAGATGAGAGACCATGTCTGCATAAATAACTACAATGAAGATAACAATATGCAATTAATTATTGTAACTGTCCTACTAACCTGTTTTGAAATTATCTCATTGCTACTGCTTTCTCATCAAAATTAATAAAAATTAAATTAAAAAACTACGTGGAGGAGGGAAAGGTGGAGGAATTGCAAATAATATTACCTCCACTTTTGCACACTTGATTTTTCTACAAAAAGATTCAATGTTTTAAATAAGCTATAAAAGCTGTTAAATATGATTAAAGATACAATGTAAGAACCATATAGTGATTTATTTCTTCTCCATTTCTTATATAGTCTTTTGCTGGACATTAGAAAAAATGTCAGAAGCCAGCAGTAGTTCCAGGCTCTGCCACCAATTGGTATCTGCTAGGTGAGTAACTTGAGTCTCAAATTTCTTTTCTACAAGATAAAATAATTAGAAAAAAGATCATTTTAAGAAGTCTTCCAGCAAACATTTCCACAAAAGACAAATATTAGAAACAGATAAGTTAAGGTTTACTTAACTATAACCATACAAAGTAAGTTTTAATCTCATTATAATTGCAGTACATTGAATGTTTATTTAAAAAATTATCTTAAAATTTGAAATGTTGTTTCTGGTGGTCTATGAATGGCAAATACAGTAAATCAAATACTATAAATTGAAATCACCTGATTATGGAATTAGGACCAAATACTCATGGTCTCTGAACAACAGCCTTCCTGGTCTCACTGCTGTACGAGGTGGTCCAGCGCTGGACAAGTGAACAGCTAGGCAGGATACATCAGTAAGCACAGTGGACAGCACTCCACTGAACTAGGGTTGTGTGACTGCTGCAAATTCCAATGCGATATAAAGGCTGTCCTTTCAAACCCAATACAGGCTGTCGAGTCCACAATTACTATACATTTTCCTATATTCTCCAGACATCTGCTAAAAGTCTTAGAATAAAATAAATATGTTTGAATCACACTCATCTTTGTAATTACCAAATATTAGTTTTCATTGAGAAAAAGTGTATAGGCTATAGCTTTAGTTTGTTCTATAGGATATGGTCTATTTTTCTTTTTCATATTAAATATTTGAGCATTTAAAATTAATAGCATTCCACGATTACTTCTCAAAACAGAAACAATCTCCTGGAAGAGAAAGTAGTAGGAACTCTTGAAGACATAGGGGTAGGTAAAGAGTTCATGAACAAACATACATTTGCATGGAAAACACTTGAAAGAATCAATAACTGGGACCAACTCTTCTTGAGTAGTTTCTTCATGTCAAAAGAAATTGTCAACAGAGTGAAAGGACAACCCATTCGTGAAATGCAAATAAAAACAACACTGAGAAACCATCTCACTCCAGAAAGAATGGCTATCATAAGGAAATCAACCAACAACAAATGTTGGAGAGGTTGTGGGGAAAAGGGAACACTTCTCCACTGCTGGTGGGAATGTAGACTAGTACAACCATTGTGGAGGTCAGTATGGAGACTCCTCAAAAGAGTAGAACTGTAAATCCCATTCAAGACAGCTATCCCCCTACAGGAAATTTTCCCAGAGGAACTGAAAACATTATATCATAGTGATATATGTGTACTTATGTTTATAGCAGCACAATTTGTGATAGCAAAATCTTGGAAGTAACCAAGATGTCCATCATATGACGAATGGTTGAAAAAGATTTCTATATAATGGAGTATTACTCAGCTATTAAGAATAATAAGCTTGAAACATTTGTATTGAAGTGGATGCCACTTGAACATATACTCATAAGTGCAATAGACTAGACACACATGTGTAAATATCATATAGTCTCCCTAATATAAGAAGTCAAAAGAAGAAGTAAAATAGAAATGTACAACAACAAAAAACAATTGAGTCAGATAGGGCAAAGTGAATGGCATATGCTGCAAGATACCAATCAGCTTTTCTTCTGGATGGTTAACAACCTAAGCTCACAGATCAAAATTGGAGAAATAGAAGAGCCACAAGCCCAGCCAACATCTCGGCCCTAGCCTTTCAAGGTCAGCGAAGACTCAGGACATAGGAGAACCTGTACTGCAACATCATGAAACTCAGGTGAGCACCAAATTTTCTGAACAGGGAGATCATGGAGCCACAGAGGAAAGAGATCAATGATCTATAGTGTGCCTGGGGAGAGTCACATGGAGAGAAAACTTTCTCTCAGGCTCTCACAGAGAGCAAACTGGTCAAGCATTGGCCGTGACTCATCATCATGGATGACACAGACAAAGGATCTACAGAGTAAGGTACAGGACTACAAGATAAACCCTGAGGGGACTTCACTGACCTCATAAGAAACATAAAGTACACGCGTTGGTATATAGGTATTGCTCTATCTAGGTCTTAACCATCCAACACAAAAGTATAAAAATGAGGTATACACTGCGGGGCCATAATAATAAGTTGAGTTATAAATGGCTACTGTCGACAACTTCTTCAGATAACTCACTATTGTGGAATGCTGAACTGTGTTGGATTGTATCATCGAGTGCAGGCACCTAAACTGGTTGAATGACAATGGAGTGCCCATCTCTGACAGGTGTAGACAAAGGAAGGGGTATAGAAAGGTAGAATCATGATGTGTGTGGATGGACAGTACAGTTGGGATAGATAACGCTGTGCTTCTACATTATTCTATGATAGGCAAGATTTGCACTATTGGTGGTTCGACAGGATATTATATTGGCTTCTAGTACTATGGACAACCACTAGGAAAATAACAAAGTAGAAAGTATTAATTATTGAATCTTTGATATAACTCAGGTATAAAAAGATAAGACATGTAAACAGCTACATTCTTAATTTACTGATAAGAGACATCTGCTATAATAATGTCTGTAAGTATAATATCATGCATGCACCTTGTATGATACCAAAACATTGTGAAGAGTTTGCAGTGTATTGATTTATCGAATCTATCCTGTTAAGGTGTCTTGAGACTGTCTCATTGATATTTGTACTTCAATAAAATAAAAAATAAATAAATAAAAAACAAAAAAAAAAATAAAATTAATAGCATTAAGGGTTGGGGTTAGAGCTCATTGGTGCAGCGCCCGCCTGGCAAGTAAGAAGACCTAAGCTCAATTCCTGGTACAAAGAAAAGAATAAATAAAATATAAAATAAAGTAAAACAGCATTGTTTAAGGAAAATAAAGGGGGCTGGGGAGATGGCTCAATAGAATAAGTGCTTGCCTACCAAGCACAAAGGCCTGAGTTCAATCCCTGGTTCTGCCAAAAATATAAAATAAAATGAAACATCTATTTAAGGAGCCTGCCCATTAGCTCATGGTTAAAGTGACTGCTTAAACAAAGCAATCAGGATGCTGTGCTTGATCCCCAGATCTTCAAGCCTTACCAGACCTGCCCTGAAGGCATCCTGAGTGAGCCTCCCCCCAAAAAAAAACACTTCTGATCTGTAAAATAAAAGGTGATATATAGATTATAATGCTCCACCATGAATTAGAAATGTTTAAATACATATTGCCATCTTGTCCCAACATTATTTTTAAAAGCAAATAGAAAAATAAAAGATAAGACATTAGGAGCTCAGTAAAAAATTTTCAGTATATTTTTCCAAATGATGAGAAATTAAAAGAAAAACACACAGGATTCAGAAAAAGAGCAGAAGACTGTTTACTATGTTCCCATTACAACATTATCATCAATGATATCATCATCATTTTCCCAATGCTCAGAGTACAAGGGATCATTTACAACATGCAGAATGGCAAATTCCATGCCTTAAAAACAGTCTGCGTAAACTCCCCCGGGTCAGTATGCGAGTGACTGCAACCCAAGGTCAGTTCTTCTCTTTCATTCTCTCCCTTCTTCTTCTCCTTCCAGCCATGGAAATAGCACTCTCTTCTTTCTGCATGGGTGCAATGTGAATGCGGCTGTCACTTCTCCTTGCACCACTATTTATTACAGGTCACTGACATCATACAGCTAGTTCCTAAATAAAAAAGTTATATAGCATTATCTCACTTACTTGGGGATCTGAAATGAATGTGTGGAAGAGTGTTATTTATTTATTCAGAAATCTGCCATCTGAGAGGAATTATCTTTCTTTGAGGGGCACCCCGCTGGCAAACTGAACAACCCTGTTATTATAAGAATTAGAACACTGTACAGTGCATGAAAGAAAGCATAACATCCTACAGAGTATGGGTGCATCAATGTTTGAATGTATAAAATACATTAGTTGGATACAGACATAATGTAAAATTTTTCAAAGTATATTAATTGGAATACCTACGAGTCTCACTGTTCTCACCTGTATCACTCATAGTCTCTGGTGAAAATATCATAGATCAAATGTATCAGATGATAAATCTCCAATAAATGAATTGTTGAGGACCTGATTTTGAGATAAGTACACCTAAGTCAGCATTTTCACAGTACAAAGAGTGCCCATGCATGGAAAAATAATCTTAGTAAACATAATTCTAATCATTGTCTTAGATTTAAATCACGACTATGGCAGCACTTAGTTCTACATAATGCTCTCACTGAAAATTACACTCAAGAATTAATGTTAATTTTCAATTACAAGTTATATAATCTCATCTTAGAATTTCCCAAGGTCCATCTAAAAAAATTTTAGGAAGAAGCTGGACATTTAATAGCATCAGGGCTATAAAATACACTGCACTATTTGCATACTTGTAAAAACTACAGACCATAACAAAACACGCTAAGAGAACTGCAGTAATGCATGAAATCACTAATCAAAATATTTGTGTAAAAGTAAACCATTTATGGCACTCTAACCATGTGCCTGGTACAATTTTGAACTCTGTCATAAAGGACAGCTTTCATAACCCATTTATTCTTAGTAATTCCTAAGTATTTAGAAACGGCTCATGTTATGAAGTTCACTTGTTCATAGCTGAAATATGGGAAGAGGACCGATACCCAGCCCCATGCAGTTAGGGGTGGAGCTGCAGTCATGCCAGCAAGTAGAGCTTCTTCACCCACAGCTAACTCCTGTAGGAGAAAGTTATCCTGGGGAGCAGAGAGGGTCACTGTGAGGTCTGAAGACATGAATAGTTGCGTGTCAGACAATAATCATGGGGAAGATTTCTGTCACAAGTCCTGGGACTGCTCCAAATAAGGATCACAGTCAAAGGGGACAGCTGTTCTAGCCTCTCCTGGAAAAATCTTATTTGGGACGAGCAGCGCTGCCGTCCGGGCTGTCCTCAGAATCACACGCACTTGTGCTGCTAATCAAGACTAGGGCTCTAGGAATGGAAAACTTGTAAAATCTAAACTGTATTTCTCATAGCACAAATAAATCCTGAGAAGCTCATTAGCCTTATGTCAGAAGAAATATAGGCAGTATATCCCTGAATTGTAAAATGAGTACAATTAAATTCTATTTAATTGAAATAATTTAAAAACTGTAATACTACTAAAAAGAAACATGGTTGAAAGTTAAAAGCTTCATGTTAAATAAATCTACTGAAACAATATATACAACTTCCCAAAACTTTCCAAAAAATCTGCAAATTATCTATCATTTTTCAAGAATACATTGATGCCCATCATGGTCTTGTTGATATAAAACTATTATGCTTGTCCTCAGTAGTATCAACCGATTTTATGCTACCATAAATACAAAACTCATTCAGCCACAGTGTGATGTTTCCCTTTTGTCCTCAGATTTGCGTGTCAGACACCCCCAAGGCTATATTATACAACTGAAGCTTGCTGTCTATGTTTGCTATGTCACGGGGGTATGCCCAAAGTACCTTTGATGGTGAGCAGAATCCTGTCCTGAGAGGAAACAAAATTTTAAAATGCAAAGTGCTCCACACAGAGCACCATGTCTATCAATCAAATCACTCTGTGGAGGAAATCAGTGATGCAGTTAGAATCATGGCCAATTCCCCTAAATGGAAAAGCAGACAAGAATAAAACAACTGCTTGAAGATGGTTAACGATTAGGGCAAAGTGTAAATTCCAAACACAAAGACCCCTAAGAAACACTACTGTCCTCTAAAATTACAAAAATATGACTCAAATGAGGTCAGAATGAGTAACACACATTGACAGCAGTACAGAAAGTATGACAAGAATTTCTCTAGATTAGTTCAGAAGGGTAGTGACTGGCGGCAAAAATTAAGATTGTTTTGTAAGAGAGAATAAATTGGCTCCGGATTCACTGACACAATGAGAATCACTCAAAGGTGGAGGGCAACAGAATCTGTTCTAACACAAGAACGAGCCAGCACGAAGTGAGATCAAGGGGAAGAAGCGTGAAAGCAATGTCAGACACTGCATCTCCAGCAGTCCGACTTCTTGCCTTCAGTAGTCCTGTGTGTTGCATCAACTAAGCGTACAGTCTGGTGCCAAACTCAGCCGAAGTGTCCGTTACTCTCATTCACCTCACCACTTTTATTTTATCACAGAACAGGAGTACCTCAAACGAGACCACCAAACTCATGGTGAAGGGTTGCTATAATTGCAGTTCACCACTCGTGGAACACATTCAGAGTCCAATCGATTCATGATATCTTCATTTAAGATGAAGATATTCTAACTAGAATGATGCAGTCTAAATATCTCTGCTTTTATGTATTTATATGTATATATATATATATATATAACTATACATATAAGTATATAATATATAGATATTATATATATTTATATATAGTTAGAAAAATATAATATATATATATATATGGTTAACACTTTGTCTTCTAAACTTGTGATCAAACATTGATTTAAAAAATGACAGAGTGAAAAGTAATAAAAGTGAGAGGAATATTAATGAAACTGACTTGAATTATAGCTTCATACTCTTAAATATGTAGTACTGTTGAGGTTACATGAAATCTTGATCCTAGTCAAGGTCAATGCCTATAACTAAATCACATTTAAAACGCAAGAAGGCATTTGCATGTGAGAATTGTTTTACTGAGCTATTCTCCTCGCATCTAAAAATTTTAATAATTCAATTACTACATTAAAAGGTATTCATTTTACAGGATCCGCTCCTGGTTTAATCCGAAACTCTGATAGAAAATTGATCACACATTGCCATGGCCCGCACTGTTGTGGAGCACCACCTGTCAGCAGCGTAAGATAATGACATGTGTCCGAGCTTCTTCATGAATCTTTACCTACCTCTCTGTTTAAAGACAATAAGCTAAAATTTTAAATTAGTTTCTGCCATAGAAGCAATTCATCATTTCCGTGAAGTTTTTCCATTGGTGTACAGAGAAAACACCTTCCTTTGCCTGAGTCATCAACTGTGGGAGAAGGGAGTGTGAGGCTTTGTGAAAAAGCAGTCACCCTTAGAAGAACTGTAATTGCCATTCCCATTAGTAACACTGCAGGTGTTTCTAAGCATGTAAGCTATTAAGTTCAACAAGTAAATACTACCGGCATAACTTTCTGAACAAAAAAGATGTTTCACACAGTCTTTACCTGACTCCCACGCTATCTAAATAAGTATGTAATAATTGTGTGTATAGGTTCTGAGGATTCTTCAAGCACACAAGAGATTTTCAGAAAATACCTTCAGTTCTAACATGAAGACACTTTTTTCCTGAAACACATTCAGTTATACATTGTATTAGTTATACAGTATCTTGAAAAGTTTAAACGCCTATAAAATGTAACATAAAAATTTACTCCATGAATTTCATTAGAAAGTATTTTCTCTTGAAGGCACTTTAAAAAACAATAAGGATGAAAGGATAGAGGATTTGAGTTTGCCAGGTAAACATAAATCTTTAAAACAAAACTGTCTCCGTAAGCTTTTTTTTCTAATACCGAAACTATAAAACCAGACTATGAAGGAAAAAATGATTTGAGAAAAGTGTCCCTTCGAGAGAGCCGAATTCTTCCCCAGACAGTCTTCCCAGAGTATTCCCGCCAGCACAAGTAAGCAGTTATTCTCCAAATCATTATTGTTCCTCCTGTTTATAAACATATTCACGGAGCACACAAACTTGGGAAAGTACAGAGCCTCATAGGAAGCATTCTGGAACTTTAAATTTATAATACCCAATTTTTGGTTTCTAAGTACACTACCTTTTAGTATAGGCAGCACTGCTCCATGGCTGATATTAGCATCAGATTTCCTGAGATGAGATGAGAAAATAAATGAAAGTTTAAAAAGGACATGGGAGCTGGGGAGATGGCTCAGTGGAATAAGTACTTCTCTGGCAAGCACAAGGGCCTGAGTTCATTCCCTGGTTCCACAAAAAAAAAAAAAAAAAAAAAAAACAAGAAAGAAAGAAAAGGAAAGAGTAAATAAGTCATTACTGGATTTGAGGTATTATCAATGCACTGAAATTATAATGTGAAAACAGAACAGTAATAATTACAGTTCATATTCCTTATCTTCTTTCCAAGATCAGTACTTTCACAAGTGTACCAGCTTACTATTATAAAATAATAGTACACACAAAATAACTGTTGTAAATAGTTGGTAAATTTATCTATGTCTCCAGCATCCTTTGTGGTTTTAGTCTTTTCATATACACAATGCTGATCTTTGGACAGTGGTAGAGTAGGCACTGCTGAGCACTGGCACAGTAGTATGGCATTCAGCAAGTTATATACTCTAAGCTTCTCCTTATGGTAAGTAAAATAAGGAGAATGATATGTTCATTGCTATCAAGTCAGACATATCAAAAAGCAGCTGAGTGCAGCCCTTAACAGATCGGTATTCATTAAATGCTAACCATGATCTCTTGGCTTGATACTAATGAAGATTTGATCCGGGGTTCACAAATGTTTATACCAATTAAAGTATTAAACCACATTAAATTGTAAAAACAGAGTAAACTGCTGAAGACCCTGAGCTGAAAATAGACACTCTGGTGTAACCAAGGAGAGGTATCTGACAGCCAGGAGAAACAGGAAGCTTCCAAGCTCAGGATAGCGGTAAGACCTTGGAATAGTCTACAGCAAAGTGACACAAGACAAAGGATCTAGAAACTAAAAGAAAGCAGTAATCAATAGGATTAATGTGACTAGAAACTTGGAAAATAGTGATTTCTTGCTGAATGGGTTTTTTTACTCATTTGCTTCTTTAAAAGACATATGACCTAAATCTAAATCTGATGTACCGGTAGAAACGTACTCGAGCGCCAGCAGTCTCAGAGAGCTGGCCAAGCATGAAGTGAAGATTGAGCATTTACAGGGAGGAGTATTGAGGAATCAGACTAGGGCAGTGCCATGGCAAAGGTTTTTGACTTCCTGATATGCTTAACTGTGTCGCACTGTCCTACACATTTCTACTCTCTTTATTTCTTCCAGTCTTTAAAATATTTCTTGACTTCAACTGAAAGCACACAAAAGTATATATGCTTTAAATCAATGTGCTTCTTGTTATTCTGTACTTTAAAGCTGAGAATGATTTATGAGTGCTCGTACATTGGATCAGAGATGTGAATGTCTTAAATATGAAAGCAGTCAAACGTACAGAAAAATCTACCAATCTACGCAAAGCAGATAACATGCTAAGCAGTTAATGGGTGGGCATCCTAGCCATGAAGATTTGGAATTTGAGTTTTGTGTGTGTGTGTGTGAAGTCCTTGGGGTAGGGTCAGAAGAGCTCTCAAAAATCATGAACACAAAGCCCACACCTACACCCCTGACCAGTTGTTCCTCAGCTGCTTCATTTATTCCTTGTCATCACAGAAGAGGTTAGATCAGAGTTATTATCCCACACAAGGAGCAACTCACTCTCTCCTAAGACAGCCCATTCCAGCTCTGGGAAGATCCATGAGAAAGTCCTTTATGGTGCTCTACTGAAATCTGATGCCGTAGAATTTCAAACAGCTGTTAATGTTTCTGTTCTCCAAGGCTACCCAGAGACGTGCTAATCGCTCTTCTATGTAACAGCTTCTGACTATTGAACACAGTTATCGTGTCCCCTTCCCAAGACTCCTTTTCCCTGCCTAACTTGTCCTTCCTTCTTTAATCATCCTTCAAAGGAGACAGTGTTACTGTTCTGCTGTAGTAGTCAATCATGTCCAAATGTGGTACTGAAAGAAACCTTAATTATATGGATACATTACTCACAATTTACACCACAGTAATAAGATTGAGTTTTGTAAAAATGAAGTTTTAAACTGGAGCTCTAAATAAGTATTTAGATTTTCTTTACCCATCATAAACAAATAATATATGCAATGCCTCCAAGGGAAGGCCCCATCTCTGACACACATAACTATAACAACTAATATTTTGCCAGACAACTGTTTATTCTGACTAAAAATATGGGCATGTTGTACAGTCACTACCATATAAATGTGTACCACAAATTCAAATTACTATGATTATTTAGCCACCCAATAAGTGGGCAAAAGTTGACATATCCACACCCATATTCATAGCATTTGCTTCATGTAGGCCTTTTTTTTATTTAACTTTAATGGGTCTCAGAATTCTGTGACAGATTTTTGTTTAAGTTATTTCCATTAAACACTGTTGGCTTTGAAAACTAATAATTTAAACCTTTCTCCCCTACACAATACACACACACACACACACACACACACACACACACAGTCCACAAAACTTTCTCCTTTCATTCTGAAAATTTTATGATGCACTATTATCACTAACCAGTCTCTTACCATTAAACTTAAATGGCCAACTGAGAGAAACATTTCTGAGCTCAGTCTTCTACTACTAAAACTGGGGAAGCAGGTGCTGGGGATAACATTCATTTAGCCCTCTGAGCCTCCTGAGCAGATCCGTTGACCTTGCCAGCTCCAGCAGCCTTCTTATCCTCTGCTTTGATGACACCCACAGCAACTGTCTGTCTCATATCACAAACAGCTAAACAACCCAGAGGAGGATAGTCAGGGAAGCTCTTGACACACATTGGCTGGCTCAGAACTGGATCAGTAATGGCAGCATCACTAGATTTCAAGACAATGGGCCAAGTTTCCAGCTTCTCATCAAACTTGTGATCAGTCTTTTCTTTCAACTCAGCAATCTCACAAGCAACATGAGCTGTGTGACAACCCAGCAACTGAACACAGTCAGCACTGATTTGGATTGGGTGCTCCAGGATAATCACCAGAGTAGTGAAATTGGCTTCTTCTACTGGTAGGTCATTTTTGCTGTCATCAGTGACATTATAACAACAAACATCCTTGACATTGAATGTTCTTGACCTTGAAGCCCACTTACTTGTTCCCAGGTAGAGGTTCATTTGAAACTTCAAGGTACATTGCAACAGAGTACTTCAGTTGTGACATTTACTAGAGCAAACATAACAGCTATGCCCATTTTGAAACCACCAGTCTCCATTGAACCCACAGGAGTAGTAGCAAGACCACCAATTTTGCAGCCATCCTAAAGGGACAAATGTAAAAGCTTGTCAGTTGGGCAAGTGGGTGACCATATGCAATTCAAAGCTTCAGGCAGTGTTGTTCCACTTGCACAGCCATCCTTACAAGTCACTTTCCATCCTTTGACCCAAGCCATATCATTACTTGGCTCTACCACACGGACACCATTCCAACCAAATCTAGTGTAACAGCTACAGTTGCAGCCAATTTTCTTACTGTAGGGACTGATATTTCCTCTTGTAGCTCCTGGATGTATATTGCCTTACTGGAATTCATTGTAAGCCAACAGTTAGTTGTTTTGTACCCAGTGTGTAAGCCAGGAGGCAATGCTCCTGGGCCTACCCATTCTTGGAGATACCACCCTAGAATTCACCATTCACCAACACCAGAGCCACAATCAGAATACCAAAGTCAACCTAAGATGTGCCTGTGATCATGTTTTCAGCCAAGGTTCTGTGTCTGGGGGCATCAAAGTCACATGATACTTTCTGGTCTCACATTTCCACATGGAGAATCAATGGTAATATCATGCTTAAACTCAGCTTTCAGTTCATCCAAGACCCAAGTGTCCTGGAAGAAACTGTTCCCCATCTCCTGAGCCTTCTTCTCAGGTTGGTCAATGGACTTTTGTTGGTGCACTGCATTTGTAGCTCAGATGTCCAATAGTGGTGGACTTGTCCTTATCAATACATCCAGTGATGAAGATACTGCCATGAATTTCTTTCATTCCACACTGGCTTTGATTTAGTGGTGGTTTTCACCCCACCAAGGCTCTCACTGCAGCCCTCTATGAAAAAGCTACTTGGGTCTTTGACTTCCTCATGTGATTTTCAATGTGTGGACGTCTGACATTCGGTCTACCAGCATGAAGTCGCACCTCTCCATCTTCACGTCATCTAAAACAAGAGTCTGCTGTGGTATCTTAAGTTTGATACATGCATTCTCCAATAGCAGCGAAGTAAATTTGACACTGTATGGTAAAATGTTTTTGCACATTAAGGGTAACATTCAAAGTAGTAACAAGTGGCAGAAAACAGAAAATTAGAATATACCATAGTTGTGGATGAAAAGCAATACACAGGTTCACTGATGTCCTTTGTCACATTAGTTAGCTCCTGAGTCATTTGATCATGATAAGTCTGAAGAAAGGGGTATAGGAAAGGCACCTAAGAAATCCAGTTAGATCGGAATGTATTTCAGTAAAAGTTAACAATCAATAAAACTGTAAGAAACACATGTATCAGCAATGGAATATACTTTGTTCATCATGCTCTTTACAAGGATTAATGGGATTTTCAAAATGTCCAAGAAAATTCTGCACCTTCCCAGTTGATGCAAAAAATAAACAAAATCATCTTTCAAATATTTGAGTAAAAGTCATTGCTGGCATTTGAACTTGACTCAGTATGAAATAGGGCATCACCCAATTTAAAACCTTTTTGTGTGCTATATCAGCACATATGCAGTACAATTAATACAGACCTTAATCAAGGGAGAAGCTACTTTAAAAATTAACCTTGAAATAACCACTGGCAAAATGATGAGGTGAACAATTCATGAATATGAGAATTATTCTTTACTGTGAGCTTGATTGTGGGAATGTAGTCTTGAGTCATGGTAAAGATACAGCAGATATAAAAATAACATATGTAACCCTTTGGGCACCCTATAATGCACTGTGCTAATTCACTGTCCTAGGATCACACTTGAAATAGTCCAAAATGTGAACATCAGTTTAAAAATCCTGGATTTTTCTAGAATCGAAGTTTCTTCAAATTTCATAGGTTTTGTGGCCATTCTCTGACACCGGTTAGCCTCATGACAAAAATGTACTGAAGCTCATTTGTTGGATAGTAGCACTTTTGCAAGGGCTAAGGTTTGTGAGTTTGTTGTGTATTTATTGTTTGACATGACTTCTTAGTAACTGTAGGGGATTAAATCCTGATGGCTCATACATCAGACGAATGACCAGTTTGAGAATGAATTTAACAATGTTCCAGACTCAAATCATAAAATTATCAGAAAACAATGGGATTCCTGACTCCAAGTGCTGAAAATCCTTGAATATCAAAATGCTCACTATAAACAAAGATATTGTGGATGTTTTGACATATTTTATTTTCTGCACACCTGAGACAATTGAAATGCTTTTGCTTTTCCTCTTTTTCTCATTAATAAATCTACCTTCACAGTACTCATCCTGCCAGTGAGAAATATGACACTTGGAGAAATGTATTTCCACATAGCCTATAAATATTGAGTAAAAACTGGTAAACTGTGGGAGATAAACTTCATCTGCGCCTTTCAAACAATGAATGAGTCCATTTTTAAGGAGTGAAATGATATGGATTAGATCTAAATTCGCTAAACAAAATTAGCTGCATGCCACCTTATTTGTCTTATCTCTTTGACTCCTGGTGTGCTAATTCTGGCCAGAAGCAAGAGCGTTCGCCTAGCAAGAATAATGAACGCCTCTTGCACCAATAGTCACATAAAATGTTTTGTCTATTTTGATTTATCTCAAAGCTTTCTATACTTTCAGTTTTCATCCTGTACTTAAAAGAAAATAAAAAGACCACTAAAGAATTATATATGAATACAAATAACTTCACATTTCCATTAATTCAAAGTACATGATTAGAGGTTTCAGCATGTAACTAGGGACAAGAAACTGCTAAACTTGACATTAGCAACTGGGAAATATCAATGCTTTAGCTGATGTGTTACATAGGAAAAGTCTGGCTTTCAATGCTATTCCTTTATTGTTTCTTAATAATATGTTAGTTAAAAATAACACAGAAGATCTATGTTCTCTACCTACTGATTTTAATCTAGATGCATTGTTTCATTCATCGCTTGCAATAATGGGGATTGTAGAAAATGGCCACATTTAATTTAGCCAGAAGGTAAAAATAAAAATAGACTTTTATTCATGCTAAATAACAAGTGATTAAAATCCAATGAGCATAGTTTAAAGAGGAAGACCTTTATAATATAGCTGTTACACTTAAACTAGCACAATTCCTTTAAATAATAGCCAACCCTTATGAAGTACAGGATTGTGTACAGGTAGCATATATATATATATATATATACCTAGATTACACATACTCATATTTTGAGAAAAAATATTCTGAAAAGTATCCATATAGGCTACATCATTTCATAAAAGATATAATGTTCAACTTTATACGGGCTCTCATGCCAAATAATTTTCTTCTTGAAGCAATTCATTTTTCTGCTCTGATAATGGTCACTATGTATGCCAGGATTTTAAAAAATCATAAAATGACACCAAAAATTAATTTTTTATTTTTGTTTTGCAGAACCATGGGTTGAATTCAGGCCCTTGTGCTTGCCAGGGAATCATTTATTCCACTAAACCATCTTCCTGGCCCCTTTAATTAAAATATAAGAAAGCATTACTTCATAAAATACATAACTTTCAAATGCATGCATATTTACCATAAAATTTTTAATGAGGGTTCAACTTCAGAGACCCCCCCTGTATGCTTTCCAAGACCCTTTTCCTAATTTTTATGTAAATTCAATTTTTGTCATTTTTTTTATCTTGTTTTTGATACAAGGCCTTGCTATACAGCTTGGACTCCTAGTTACCCTTCTGTCTCAGCCTCCCCAATGCTGGGATTACAGGTGTGGGTCACCAAACCTGGTTTCAGGGCTGGCATGGCGCTGCCGGGGTTTTGGAGCCAAAGTGGCATGTGGTGCTGGGGACTTTGCACTTGCCATACAGGCACTTATGCTGCCAAGCTAACGGCCCAGCCCACTCTATATTGTTTTAATGATCTTCCTCAAACTTCACAAAGGCAGTGCCTACAACCTTGTTTGTGCAGCAACTTTGAAGTTTCCTCAGGACCATGTTGGTGGGACCATGTCCTCCACAAACAAATCATAAGTAAACATGTGAAGTATCCACAAGAGGAGCAAAAACACAGAGTAGCCTGAATTCCTTGCTCCCTTGTAGCTTTATTGTACAAGCCTCTCCATCTGGCTATAGGGAAAGCAAGGGCAACTCCTGATACCAAGGCAGAAGGACCCAGTGTGCTGAGCATCCCTCCCTTGCATGGTGGGCAGGCACAGCGGTGAAGCTCTGCCTTCCCGCCTTACGTATGGTGATGAAGCAAACAAAAGCCTGAGAACCAGAAGACAGAGCCAACTGGCTCCCCAGAGGAGGTGGACATAGGTAGCTTCCAGATTGAGGGGCCAGTCAGGCTTCGCCCGCACACACTGCCTTACATTTTTGTTCTTCATCTCTGCAGTAGGAACAGGCATCTCTGATCCAAACTTTCTTTTCAATTATTCTGTTTTTCATTCATTTTAATGAGAAAAAAAGATAACGTAATAATGAAACAGTTTCGAATCAGGTTAGTAGGACAACTACAATAATTAATACAGTGCATATTGTTGTCTTCATAGTAATTATTCAGTGGACAAGATGCAGACATGATATTTGTCTAAACAATATTAGTACAAACCTTTCTTCTCAATGAATTAAGAGAAAGTAGCTGTATATCTATCCTAACTAATATATACATACCTTTTTTCAGAACAAAATGTCCTTTATTTATATCCCCCTTTTTTGTTTTATTTTGTCAGAGATGGGTGTTCCATTGCAGTTAGAGAAGCTGTATTTGGAGAAGTCTTTAAAAGACCTTTTCATAATTGATGTCAGTAGAGGGGGCAACTAAATTTGGCAGGCAAAGTAACCCAATATAGTCCAATAGTCCATGAATGTCATAGGATTGCCCAAAAATATTTGATTTGATTTCTAAATTTCTGCATAAAAATGCATAATTGTTTTTTAACATTCTATAAGGATTTAAATTTTAGAATATCCAGGGTTGTTGGAAAATTGCAGTTCCACATAATGTATAAGGTGTTTGATATTCAGACAGATATTGATGTTAAGCTTAACTGCCTCTGTTACAGGGTTATAATAGCATCAAGCTTCTCTTCTGGATGTTTAACGACCCAAGTTTGCAGACCAAAAATTAGAGAGCTAGATGGGCTAAAGAGATAGCCAATATTTTGTCCCTAGCCCTTCAAGGTCATTGAGGACTCAGGACATAAGAGAACCTCTGCTGGGACATCCTGTAACTAAGTGGTGTCCCAAATTTTCTGATCAAGGAGATTATGGAGCTAGAGAGGAAAGTGATTGAGGACCACTAGGCACCTGGAGAGAAAAAAATTCTCTCAGGCGTTCACAGAGAGCAAATTGGTCAAGTAATGGCTGTGACTCAATGATTCTTACAGGGACATAAATGGAGGAAGTTGTAAAAGAAACTTTGACCAACGTGGCGATGCTATCATGCCTACTTCTCTCATTCGTGGTTAGGCTCCAGACAGTTAATTTAGAAAGCTGTATTAACTCTTTTAGGAAATTATAAATGAAGGTACAATTAGTGCACCCTAGTGGCCTACAAAAGTGGACAGTTTCTTGAATTCTGATAAACTGAGGGAAAAGTATCTGGGAATCTGACTCTATAAATTCTACAGTCCCTTCACCAATTTTTAGAATGCAGAGTGAATCATCTACAAAAGCAGTTAAGAGAATCCCCATCATCTCGTCACTGAGTTATGCCATAAAAAGATACTTCCTCTGTAGGGTCCTCTCTAAAAGGTAAGCATATGTGTCCTTGTTTCTAGAATAGATACTAGAATAATTTTGTTATAACAAAAGTTGTGCAATCACATATATCAAGGAAGAGAAATGCTAAATTCTATCTGGAATTCTTTATTTTATAAAACAGTTATTAGCATTTCCCTGAAGGAAAATATTCATGCCAGAACTTTGCAAAAATCATTTAATAATAAATTTTTAGATCAAGTTTCATTGGTATCTATCCTTCCCTAAGAGACATCTTAGTCTTTTTTATCCAGGCCTTGCTTCCTAATATGGTACTGAATGAGAGGGTCAGCGAGTGGTTACTGCTTCAACTGATTAAAATTTTAAAGTACAAGGCAAGAAATAGTAACATAACGACCATATAACATAAAAATAGCTACTTGTGTAAGAGTGATGTGCACATTTAGTTAGCCTGCCAAAAATAAAACTAGCAGAAATACTTTGTACCATAGTATGAATAGGGCCTAAGAATGGGCATGGGGTTAAGTGCTACAGTCTTGGAAAGACTCCACTTGAAGAAATACCCTAGGAGGCTGGAGAAAGCAACCAAAGAAATCCCCAGGGTAAACATGCTTAATATCTATTATTAAGAATTCTATAATTATGTTTTCAGAACAGCTTAGTTTGTGCACTATATGGTTTAATTACAAATAATAACAATCCCTGATGAGCTTAAACTTGTTCCAACCAATGTATGTTATTCTTTCATTAAAAAATATTTTTAAACTGCTTACCCTGGATGTGGCACCACATTCATCTCCACGGGGGGGGAGGTAAAAAAAAATCTCCCATTTGAAAACTATAGAAAGATATGGGTTAAATAAATGATGTGATACTGCACAATGTTGTAGGTTGGGGGAGTCAGTAAAAGGTGATAACAATGAAATAGAATTTAATTTAGAATTTAAAAGACTCGAAGTTTGGCAGAAGCACAAAGCAACCTTCCATTTAAGGGAAACTGAGTCAGCTAATTAAAGATAATCAGCAAAGGGCAATTGCAGAACACTCAACCAAACTGAATCTTACGTATAACACACCCTAAGCTTGTCTAAAGCAGGGTTCAAAAGGAAATTAAAGACTTTCAGCAGGTTTTAAATCTTCCAGTGGGATTCACTGGCTATTTCAAAATAAGAACTAAGCCAATATGTGTTACAATGGAAATAGTCATCTGCTAACAAGTAAAAGGAAGTCTTAGGGGCAAGATGATATAGACAAAGAGACCAATAACAAGGATGTTGCAGTACCTTTGCACGGAAGATTTATCATCATAAAATTTAAGGAAATTTTAATAAGCTATCCAGATAATTTTCCATAAAAATAAACTTGTTACATCACGTAATTGTAGGAAAAAATAAAACAGAAAAAAGGGATGAAGTGAAGGTAGATAACCAAATACAATTTGTTTTTTTATTTGGTTTTCATAGGTCACCATAGAAACTCATATTCTTTAAGCCTATGGGGCAGAAGAGCAAATAACGACAAAACAAAATTTCAGTAAAAGGCAAGTTTGCCTAGAGCAAGGTAGTCACTGCCATCTCCAAGCTCTATTTGGCATGCCCCTGCTAGGGATGGGGCCCATTCTGAAACAGAGGACTGCACCTGTTATTGCTCATGCCTAGCCATACTAGGTACCTGGAGAAACTGCTGCCATGCATCTCCAGTCCTTACCAGCCATGAGCCATCCTCCATAGACCGGCAGATGTATTTTTCAAAGGCAGGTTTATGATCCCCATTGTGTCCCAAAGGCTTAACACTTGGGTATCCAGTTATGTTAGATGCACATGGGAATAGATATAAGTGAAACTATTTATAAGTCTGATCCTTTTGTAAAATAAACCAATGATTAGTTCATCAGTTATTTAAACTACGTTTCAAAAGGTGTGTGTATCTTCATAAACCCTTTGTTTCTCTTACTTTAATTCCCCAGGTTCAGAAACTAATGCTTGCATATCCCTACTGGTATAGCATGCTTCAGCAACCACTGGAAATAATATGATTAAGAAGAATGATCCTGAACTACTTCTCAAGGGAGAGGTTTAATGATGTTGCACAAGAAGTTTCATGGTGCCTATGCTAATTTTTAAGGGGGGGGCTCATTTTTCATTTCTAATTCATAATAGAGGGTGACTCAGCCTGCTAAAGCAAGCTTCAAATCTCTCTTCTGTCACAAAGGCCCATGAGAATGCTGATTATGCCCGAGAATGCTCAGGAGCATGAAGGAATTCAGCCATGACCAGAGAGAGTTAAGGTTAGATCAACACTGCAAAGTCACAAAACCCAGAGACAGCATTTTGCGGAAGCCAAACAGAGAGAAGAAATATGGCATAGAAATTAATTCATACAATCTTAATATTTAAAGTTTTGCTTATGCACCTCTTCAAAGAATACAACTGTTTTGGTAAGGGCCTGAAGAAATAAAAGGATCCAAGATATACAGGAGAAATGTTAAAAAACAAAAATCCTTGAGTACAGGGTTAGACTAGGACAAATCCCAAGTATTCCCTTAGATTTGCTAGCTACAGGTTTCCCCCATTTAATTGGCACCAAGGAACTCACCACGCATCGTTTAAAATCCACATTATTTAAGCATACATATTACTTATTATGGAATGGAAAATTTATCATTCTCTACTTGTTAGTCACCTTTATAAATTCCTAGGTAGGCCTGGGGAGCTAGCTCGGTGGTCCAAGCACCTGCCTGGCAAGTGCAAGGACCCATGTATGACCCTCATGCCCTGTGGACCCTGGGCACACTGTACCAGCCAAGGAGACCAGGTGTGATAACTCACTCTTATGATCCCAGAGCTGAGGAGGCTGAGACAGAAGAATCACTACCATTCTGAGCTTCAAAGTGAGACCTTGTAACAAATAAATACATAAATTATAAGTAAATATTTAAATTAAAAAAATAAATTCACAGGCAAAAGAAACTTGTTATATACGGTTACTAACACTGGCTATTTTTTGTGATTTTAGGGCCAAACTTCTACCACCAGAATAGGTCCAGCCAAATAACATAGCCTCTGACAGAACTGTCTAAAAGTACTTTAATTCTTTAATCTTTGTGTGTCACAAGTTATAAATTCAATCAATATTATATCCTAAATGTAAACTAAAAATGATGACCTGTCAATCTTCTCTTTGAAAAGAATTCTATAGCATAATAATTCTGTCCACAGACCCAATATATATACATTTTTGCAATTCTCTTTTAAAATAACACAAATTTCTTATTTCTGCATTCATTTTTAAAAGTATGTCATCACTTTTCAACTGCCTTTGTGTTTGCCATAGAAAACAGAACCTCTCTTGAGTCAGGAGGTGCCCCTGACTTCCCTCACCTGGCCTTGCTGTGCCTCCAATTTCCTCAATTAAAAAACAAGGGCCCATAGGCTGGATCCATGGCTTCTGAATGGTGCTCCACTTCTACAAAGGAACACAGAGGAACCAGAAGAGAAGGAAAGTGGGAAAACCCCAAAGGCCCCAGGTGGGAGCACAAAGCTGCCTTCTCACTGCGGGTTTAACAAAAGCAGCTCTCCTTTAGCAACACAGTGCTCTTGATAACCTGGGCTTCCCTCATGAGTTCATTGGGGAAGAGTGAGGGCTACAACTAAAAAACACATGGATATTTCTTAAAAGTCTAAAGTACTTTTTCTATATTTTCCATTTAAATGAATACTTTCTCTATCTAAATGAATCATTAAAGACATTGAAACTGTTAATAGTTGAGATGTCACTTTTAATTACACTAAGAACTGAATAAATGAAAGCACAGGGGCAAGGAGTCTAACCCAAGATCACACAGCAAATGACTGTCCAGGAACCAAAGCAAGTGCCCTGTGTTTGGCCCTTTATTCTCTAGCATCACACAATTGCCGGGCTGCTGCTTCAAATGCAGGCAACCCCCATTGCTACTCTACGTGGTCGCTGGCCCCTGAAGTCCTGCAAAACGATGAGCAGTAGAGCAAGCATTTTGCAAAAGAAAAATGACAAGGCAAGAATTTCTACATGCTAAAACAATTAATTACAATTAACCCCACCTGCCCAGAATATACATATTTCAACTCTACAGCACAAAGTGATACAGCTGCCTTTTCTCCAACTAGAAAGTAGTTTATCATGCAAAGACAAGAAAGTAGCTTTAAATTTTTTTTATTAAAGCATGTTCCACAAAGTAGGCCACCTTATTTAGTAAAACATGTCAAAATGACTCAGAAAAAAATACAATGAAATATAAAGAACAATTGTAATAAGCAGCATTTTAGATATATTTCTTTCAAGTACACATGTTGCACAGTCAGCACGGCCTTCTTTCTTTCCATATGGCCTGCCATAAAGTTGATATGATGCCCACAAACATATGTGCGTATGTTCTAATTACATGTACAATTGTAATCTCATGTACAAAAACTCCTGACCTGTCATTGGAATGCACCTCAGTAACAAAAGGCTTTAAAGGCACTTTTCAGAAAAGTTGTACACTGGAGAGATAGTACACTATATGTATTTTACTCCAAGGTAGACGAGTGAAATCACAAAGAGAGAGATGAGTTGCTGACAGTATTAAAAAGGACTGGAAGAAATGTGTATAGGGTGTAGAAATGTTTATTTAAACCACATGGCTATGACTTGTGTTACACTTATGTACAAAATAGGAAGGAAAGATCTTCAAGCTACTTAGAACAGCTACAACTGTAAGAAACTTTGATCTAGGATCTTTTTGTTCTAACTTAACAAATAAATGGAAAATCAAAAAGTTTTCCAATATACATCATAAACTCAGTTGCTATACTGGAAATCATACAAACTATGGTTTTACTCCAACTACCCAATATTTATACTATTTAAGAAAAAGTATAAGGCTAAAAATGCGATTCAGTTCCATATGGTGAAATATTAAGTCTAAACTGCTACAGCCTTGAGAAAGTTAATGCTACAGTTAACCTCTACCCTACACAGCATATTCAGATCATTGTGAAAGATAACAGTATAATGTGCTTGACATTGTTTGCAAAACAGCTGCAGCCTTGCAAAAGGTATAAGGTCTTTTCAACATAAATATTATGTTTATAAAACAGTATCTCTCAAAACATTGCAACTAAACACAGCAAATGCAAACAAGTTTTCAGGTAGCAGAAGGTCCTTTTTGATCATTTGCTTCATTTGTGTCCAGGCACTTACAGGTCATATGAACACACATATGAACACACACAGTAGGAGAATACTATAAAGCCAAAACTCTCTATTTTAAAAATGCACACACACTAACTTGTCTTAGTAACTTATTTGGCAGAATATAAAAATGATATCTCTTTAAAGTGCTACAGGGGCCAGGGAGATGACTCAGTGGAAAAGCACTTCCCTGGCAAGTGCAAGGATGTGAGTTCAATCCCTGGTTCTGCCAAAAAAAATAAAAAGTAAAAAATAAAGTGCTACAATATCTAGGACGTCCTAACTCAATTTATAGTGTGAAAAATGTGCACTTGCCATAACCATTCATCCCAAGATGGCTTTCATCATCAGCTTCAGACAATGCTCAGGGCACAACTGCTTGCATCTCTGGTGTTTTTAAATGGCAATAGCCCACCCTCTTTCCTTAGTGAAAAGGGGAGAAAGAGGCAGAAAGGTAAAGAGGGACTTTTTTGAGGAAAGATCTGGCCTTGGAGTCAAGGTTTTTGAGATGTACTGGTGATCTTGGATCGATGCTGTTTTATTTTCTTTCAGGAATAAATCTGAGCAATGGAAAGGCTTGTGATTGTTCAGCCAACCAGCCATATCAGATTTATCAGAAAGCAGGAATGGGAGCTGGCTCAGAGGACTCCTGCAGTGGCTGAGTGGCAGGTTGCTGGAAAGACACACAGAACAGTAGAATGGTAGAAGGAAAATATGCATTCACATGTATAAACTCAATAAATAAGAAGATGTAAAGAAACTAAAGCAACAGAAAAGGTGATGCATAAGACAGATGATAAAGAGCACAACTACTTAAAACCAAAGGAATGAAATCTCATGAATACTAAATATTTGAAATCCACTGTGAAGGGGAAACAAGATTTTCTATCAAATGAATGCAAACTCTAAAGCTCTATCAATACACACTTACTGTGTTCAGATTAGAATAAAAACATATAAATCTGTAATTTCCTAATTAACTCACATTTTCCAGATACTAAATGATAATATAAATAATGTGGTAAGTGCTTTGATCTTCAAAACTATTTGACTTTCTATGCATGTATGATTGAAATAAAGGTTGTTCAGTTTGAGGGAAAAAAACAAGGACTCTCAACGAACTAAAATTATTCCTTATCATCAAAATAGTGCAAAAGTTATAGTATTTCAAGTAATTTACCATTATAACAAAGCACTTTGTTTACTTAAAGAGAGTGCTGAAGAGAAAAATGCTTTCTGAAAAGCTCTCTTAACATATCCATAAGACTACATATAAGAATTTCAAAATTAAAAGAACAAAGCAGGAACTGTACCATGGGTGTGTTTATAGTAAATATGTAAAAAGAGAATAGGTGTTTTTTTAATATAAATAATATCTTTTTGCAACTTTAAGTGTAACATTTTTTCACTAATGTGCAAATACTCTAAGTATAGAGGTAAAATGATATAAATATATAGGAGATATGGACAATATTTTTCTAAAATGAAAAGGAAGTAAGGCTTTCAGAAAGGCTGCAGGTAATCGCATTCACATATATATTAAGCCACCCCAGTACTACTACATATGTTATTGCAATGTGAAGGATTTATTGATAATTCTCTTATCATACGAAGGAGATAGACTTTAGAATTATTCCTCTGAGTAGCAAAGGTTGTATCACTGCCACTTAAAAGGTCTTCAGCTATGTCTATATAAAACAATTAATGGAAATAAAACAAAGTCCTTTAGAATTATTAAATAATTCTCTCCATGGCTGCTTATTCCCAAGCCAAAAAAAAAAAAAAAAAAAAAAAAAAAAAAAAAAAAAAAAAAAACTCTCTTCCATTCATTTTTCTAATATCTTAAAGACCTATACAAAAGAATCCCCAAACCTATATTTTTATTGTTTGCATAAAGCAGTAAGTAAGGTGCATTCCTTCTGCTTCTTAAGAAATTAGCATTTCAAAAATATGCCACTTTCCCCTGAACTCCAAGCGTGTCTAATAATGCGAGAAGCAGATTGTCTTCCCTCGTTTCCTTAATTTGTTTCATCTAAAAGCAATTCACTCAACATCTTGTCGCCCTCTGGCAGCTTAGTTTACTTATCCGCACTTAATTTCTCATTTGGACCAAAACAAACTCCTCCAAACTGCTACTGACTGCTAACTGCGAGAGGGGAGCCGCGCAATATGTATTTACTTGGGAACATACAACCACTCACAAACACACGGAGCCTCGCTCACACCCCAGACAGTAACTTGTTTTCACTGGTTTACATTCAAAACCAGCTGAACTTTCCCTGCCAGGTGTGGTCGAAGTGGATGAAAAAAGAAGTCCCCGGGGCATTTACAGTTTCCAAAGGATCACCTTAGAATGCGTGTTGCAATTATGCCAGGGATGAACCCGAGAGCTTCCCTTTGTGCGGCCCTTTTATCTAGATCACTTTGTGTTCTGAACAAGTGAGGCTCGCTTTTGTGCCCCCAGAATTTCAAGTACAGAGTCACACTCGGAACAACAATGGCACACTAATCCGCGCGCTCTAAATGGGCTCACTTGTGGGTCTGACGATTCGCCCAGGGAAACGAAAAGAGACAAGCGAGGGCGCGAGCTGGTGTCGCCAGAGACTAGGAAGAGGACAGCTGCAGAACTAATTTGGATTACATTCCTCGCAGAAATTCTGAAAAGGGCTCTTCGGCATAGCTCAAGCGGGAGCTTCACAGTTAATACCGAATTGCTGCGGACTCTGAGCGGGGTCCCCCAGCGGCAGAGACTGAACCAGACACCCCCAGTAGGTCACCTCGTAGAAATTCCTCGCGGCTAAGCCTGCATGTCAGTCGCGACTGCTTTTGAGTGGGTCAATGTGTACAATCAACCCATTGAGGGAAAATAGGAAGGGACTCGGAGCGAAGAGGCAGATTAAAAGGATGTATCTAAGAGGCCGCTTGGAATCTCCAGTCGGTGCGGGTGTGATTCCTAAGGGCGGCTGGGGCGCGGGACCTGGTATGCATGAAGAATTTCGGAGTAATTGGGAGGGTGCAAACGGCCAGCACAAATGGCGCACATGTGCCACTGGAAGGTCATTCTGAAAGGCTCGTTGGTTGTAACTTGTTATTTACCAGGCGGAGGGGGGGGGTAGCGACGGAGGCGGAGCAGGAAAACCACAGCGCTGTTTTCTTGGTGAGGTCAGAAGGACAGCCTTCGGGGGCCTGAAGCTTTCTCTTGCTGCTCTCCAGGGGACTTTATCTCCGCACGCTGCCACCTACCACCCCCGGACGATGCCGGAAATCTCCCCGGGTCTCCAAGGGGCTCCCTTTGGCAGCGTCAGACCGCGGTTCTTGTCTGTCCTTTCCTGTCCCACTTTTATCCCGAGGAAACTCACAAAGTGTCAGAACTTTAAGCTACCTTGCCCTGCAGGTGCGTCCCCCAACCTCCTCGCACGATCTCTCGGGGTCAATCAGCCCTGTGCCTTTCCAATACCTGGGCTGGGATTCAAGCTCCGCAAACCCGGAGGCCGCGCACCTGGCGCAGCCGCCCGCGCACCAGCCTCCGGTTCAATCAATTCGCGCGACCGGGCCGGGCAGTAAACAGAAGTTGGAGGGACTCCGGCCAGTAGCGAGTTGAACTACTGGAAGAACTCTTCCCCGAGCCAAACGGGAAGGCCCGGTTCTAGTGTGCCAAGTTTTGGTTCTTTCTTTTTCCCCACTAAGAGGTCAGACAGCTACCAAAGTGTCCCCTCGGGCGCAGAGGGTTACAGCTCCGGGACCCCAGTCCAGGAGGCCCAGCGCTCCGGGACCCAGGCCCAGGCGCGCCCGCCTTGCACTGCCCAGCAGGGGCTGCGCGCTAGCGACCCGGCTCCAGGCGCAGCGTCCGCCCGCGGCACCCGCAGGTGCAGAGCCGCGCGCTCCGGGCTCCGCTACCACCGCGCTGGCTCCAGAGGCCGGGCACACGGTGGCCCCGAGACCCCAGTTTTCCAAAGCCCAAGGATGTGCGCGTCTGGGGGCTTCCTCCCTGGAGGGCCTAGATGGGGAGCAACGTCTCTCCTGACTGAGCGTTGGGGGTTCCCTGGCCCCGAACAACGGGCGCGATCAGAGGGATGCGACTCAGGCTCCCAGAACACGCGCGAGAAAGAAAGAAGGGGTCTACACAGAGAGAGGCAAAAAATCCGGGACGGGGCGCGCAGTGATCGTTCACGACAAATAACATCCGCGGCAAGTTTGGGTTGGACAGACGGGCGACGCAGCGCCCAGGCGGGAGTAGCGAGCTGGCTCCCGGCCGCAGAGAGGGCGCAGGAGCCACGCGAGGCCGCCCCGCGCGGCAGCGGCTTCCACCGCGGGACCCACCTGACTGAGAAGCGCCGGGCCGGACGGTCCCTGCCACCGCGAGGAGGCTCAGCCAGCCCCACAGTCCCGCCGCCAGCTTCATTTTGGGCAAGGCTCGGCTCCCGTGCCAACAGTTACATGTCCAAGTGGCATAGCCCCGTGCGGGCGCGCGGAGGAGTCCCAGCCGGGCGCGTGGGAGAGCGCGGTGCACGGTCCCCTGGGGCGGGCGGGCGGGCCCGGGCCGGGGTCCCGGGGAGGTGGCGGCGGCGGCGGCAGCGGCAGCGGGCAGCGCGCGAGGTGCGCGCGAGAGGAGGGCGCGGGTGTCTGCGCCCCAGCGCCGCGCCGGACTGTGCAGTTATTTCCCGGGTGAGCTTCCCGTCCTCGCTCCCTCCTCACTTTCTCTCTCTCTTGCACTGGTTGGTCAACAAAAAAAAAGGGGGGGAGGCTTCCCGAAAAAGTTGATTGCAAAGAGGCGGTCGGTTTCCGGCCTCTCCCCCCAGCCGGGTACGTTGGGCTCCCTTTTCAGTTTCGTTGCACCTCCAGTCCAAATCAGAGGGAACCGGGGAGCAGAGGGAGCGCGTCTGGCTTCTCCCCACCCCGAGCCTGTCCTTTTTCCTCTCAGCTTTCCTCACACTTGTCCAGCGGCTGCGGTAATTAAAGCTCCGAGCGTCATTTCCAACGCTCCGCGGTCTCCAGCTGCAGCCCCAAAGAGAAATTAATAAGACTCCGGGAAAAGGGGGGGCGGCGAGGGTGGGAATAACACAGTGCTCCACGCAACCTGGCAGGCTCGCCGCCGCCGCGCAGGCCCCGCCCCTGCTCTGACCCAATAGCCACGCCCTCCGCCCAACGGAGAGATCTCATTGGCTCAGCCACTCCCCAAAATCCACTGCCTCCGGAGTTGGGAAAACACCTGTCAGCGAGAAGAAGCGGGTGGCAGGGGCGGGGGAACTGATTTAAAGGGCTCAGAGGAGACCAGGGATTGACATTCCCTTTCCGCCCAGGCAGAGAGAGGCTCCGGACACCTGGCCCTAGACAACCCACCACAGGAGAGATGCTCGAGACCAACATTTTTTTTTTTTTTATGACACGTGTGCACACACGTACACGCGTGCGCACCATTTTTCTCTGCCGTAGCAGTGCTTGTCCACAGACAGGTCTTGCCCTAGAATACATGAAAGCCAACATAGCCTCAGGCAGAATGTCCGGATCTTATCCTCCACGCTCCACACTTGCAAAGTACTTTCGAGGTGAGTAGAGTCCGGAGAGTGCGTGCGATCATTCCCCCTTCCAATCTCGCCTTTTCTGCCACCGTTTTGACCCTCTCCAAAGGGACAGATACTGACTCGAGAACCCATACTTGTGGAGCCACGACCATTGATTTTTAGATTTTTATGGACGTTTTCTCAAGTTCCTAATGGAACTGTTGAATGTGAAAGAATTTAAGGATGACCTGTCAGAACATAACCTCAAGCATTAGGTTTATTTTATAGTGGAACCAACTTAACGCCTCATTCCTTGTGCTTATTCTGCAGGTTCAAGCTTCTCATGGCCTAGTTCACGGTTAGCCAAGGGAGATCCCGTTCTAAATCAAAGATGTCCTTCAGAGGAGGTCATCTCAGGCTAAAGATACCTTTTAAAGCTCTGAAATTGTACTCGGGCCGAATCTTCTGAGGGTAGCAGGTTGTTGTTTTGCTGTTTACACAGGCATTCTCTGTATAAATTCTCACATCTGGCTCCTCAGAAAGCAGCAAATATATACATAAAACATATCAGGGAAACACATAAGTCAAACCGTCCTGCTCCCTCAATCATCATTTGAGACCTCTCCCTTCCTTTATCTCTCACTTATTTTCCTTATGGGCCAATCCTTTCAGAACTTCCTTGGAGCTGTGAACATTACAAACAACAAAGCCTCAGGCCCAAAGCCTTACCTTTGCTTAGGCTTTTGGTGGGCTCAGTCCCAGGCCCAGTGAAGTGGCTTAGTCAGCTGCCATTGTGCCAGAAGCAACCAAGGCAGTGAGAAACTAAGCCCAGAGGGGCCAGGGAGATGGCTCAGTGGAATAAGTGCTTCTCTGGAAAGCACAAGGGCCTGAGTTCAATCCTTGGTTCCACCAAAAAAAAAAAAAAAAAAAAAAAAAAAAAAGAGTGAAAAGAAACTAAGCCCAGAGCCAATGATGAGACGGGAGCAGACTGGTGCTGGTCCCTGCAGAACTGTGCGCATAGCTCCTGGAGATTATTCACCAGAAGCTGTCTTTACCACTCTCCCCCTCTGTCGCTCATCTGCTTTCTTCTTTGCTGTACGTTGTTTGGATGACTCTCAGGCACATCTCCTCCACAAAAAAACTTCGTTTTGCAGTTATGTTCTGACCCTACAGTGATGACATCAGTAGCAACCTTTCTTTATGAAAGGGTTTGTTGTATAAAAGTTTAGTTTCTTGTTTCAGTTCCTTTACACAATGTGAAGAAATGAGGTGTTTTCCACTTCATTTGAGGAAATGATTAAATACCTGAACATTCTAGATTATTTTCTAGTTGTACCCACTATGACCATTCTTGTGTTTGCATCAGTTTAGCAAAGCCTCTTTCTGGGAGGAACTCTCTCTATAATCTAGTTTCACCCATAGTTATAGAATCATTCTTATCAAAAGGATTTTTACTTAAAATTTATTGGTGTAAGGAAACCACATAGTCTATATTTTTGTAGACACTGGAAAGCCCATATATATTTTTTTCCAGTTAAATTACCCACCACAGAGAATTCATCTACCTTGACCCCTCCCCCCATTCTCCTGGCTCTAAATGAATGAAACAATGATTAGTTTCTGGCCAAAGTACAGAATCTGTAGCCTGTGAGAGGATTTTTACATTGTAGTTCTGACAACAATAGCTCAGGCTCAGTGGATGCTGGTCTACCAAGTTAGATTCTCACTCAAATAACAAGGCCTAGGCCTCTAGACAGGAAGATGGCTGCCTGCCAATTTATTCCTGCCAAGTCAGAAGGATGAGAAACTAGAAGCCACAACAAGAGTCACAAACTAGGTCTTACCATGTCTGTACTCATTAGCTTCCACATTCAACTGAGTAGCCATAAGAAAGAAACAAGTGCAATATGATATGGGAAGGAATCTTTACTGAATGACAGATGGCAATATGGATCTCTCCATTTTCTTACCTTCTTATACATCTTCATAATAAATCCTCACCAGCTGAGTTAACTAAAGTGTATGTCTATTACTTGTATCCATCCTCCACAAAGTCTGAGTAACTCAACATATTACTGAGCAAACCACAGATGAACCCCTGAAGTTATATCTGAGTACCTTCTGCAAGAAACTGCCCTTTTCTGAGTTCTATGTTTATAATTCAAACAGAACTACAAGTTACAACCTTCATTCTTTGTTTCTAAATTGGACCACTCAAATACCAACTTAGACAAAATGCCTCCATCTCCACTGTTTGTGTGAGAGATTGTTACACCCACCACGTCCTATCCTTGGGACTTTTTCCCCTGAGAAAGGAAAAGTTGACATTGAGTCCTCCACAGATCTAAATTATCAGAACTGGTCCATTTATGGTTCCTTCTGTTTTGGAATGACCTCACTGTAGTGACAAGAATGCAGCTGGCATTCATTCCCAAGGGGCAAAAATCCAGATAGTTCTGAGCATTCAACTCTTGTCTATAACTTAATTCTCAACATCCCTTTTTTATTTTCTTAAGCTAGTTCAATTTTCTTTCTCTTTTTTTTAACCTGTAACCAGAATGTTTGGACAAGGTGGAAGAACTTTCTAACTTGAGTGGGATCATACAGACCATCATGCCCCTTGAGGAAGATATTGTAACATGGGCCATTTTTCTCAGTTGTCCTTGATTTCCTTGATTGAAGAGAACCCAGTAGAGATGTCATTGTGCTGTGCTGCTTTCCTACTTCCCTGTCCCCATTTCATTTATTCGATTAATAACAGAAGTCATAGAAGGTCATGACACAATCAGTGACAGAATGCTGCTGGTGGGGGAAAAGAACATGTTGAGCTTGGAGTTCAACTTTCAATAATGTTTAGTTGTATCTCAGAGTTTCATTATTTTCTCCAATGTTTAGCTGATTTCTATGGCTTCCCTACAGGCCAGATTAGTCCATCCTGCTTCAGATATCTTGACATTGGCCATAAATATAAATTTGAGTTAAATATAAAATGAAAAAAGAAATAAAACTATCATAACTGAACTTCTAAGATTTTTATGCATCTGTCATTTACCATCCGCCCACTAAGACCAAGTTACAACATCCACAAACTCAAATACTTTCATATTTTTTCTGCAGCCCCCCACTCGTTCCACTGGCCTACCAGTGCAGACCTACACTCCCCCAAACCTTGGAGCGTTCAGACGAGTAGCATGAACCGCATGATTTAAGCAACAGTTATTTTTTTTACAGTGCTGGAAACAGGTAAATTCAAGTCCAAGTTGTTGAGTGTTCATGAGGCGGCTCCTCTTTGAGGAAATAGACAGTCTCCTTCCTGATGAAAGCCTGTATGGTGGAGGAAGACCATCTTAATTATGACTTAATGATGTTTCAAAGGCTTCATCTCCAAATACCATGAGTTCAAGGATTAGGAGTGAAAGCACATGAATGTATTTATTTTTGTATTTTAGGAAAGAGTCTACAGGGTGTTCAGGGTCTCACTACTAAATCAGCCTAGTAGTGATCACCTACTTACAGCCTCCTAAGAGCTGGGATTACAGGTGCCTACCACCACACCCAGTCTTAATTGCTGGGACCAGGCAGGCCTGAGGATCAAAACCCTGGCCCCTGTACCTGTTTGCAGGCGCTTTTATCTGAAACGTGAATTTAGGGCACAAAAACATTCAGACAATACCCAGACTTTGAAAACTACCCAAATAAGTTCACTAATCACATTGCTGTGAAGTACTCAAGATTTTGTATTTCTTCTTAAAGGAAAGATAGTACCAAGTTCTAATCAGCTAAAGGAAGATGTTGATTAAGCAGATGACAAACACAAAGCTGTTGTTTAACTTAGCAAGTTAAATATTTTTTTTCCATTACTACATGGAGTCGGGCACAAAAGACAGCTTCAGGGTCTAAGTGCCTGTCTGGAAAGTACAAGGATTTGGGCTTGATCCCTGGTATGCCAACCTGTGCAGGTCCCTCACTGAGCCCCTCAATGTGATAGCAAGCACCTATAATCCCAGTGTTGGGGAGGCTGAGACAGAAGGGTCACTATGAGTCTGAGCCACGTAGCAAGACCCATTACCAAATAAATATATAAATAATTTTTTAAAAATCCATGGAGTCCTTGAAATCTCTGATATTTTAATGACATTCAATACTGAAAGAAATAAATATTTAATGGTTTCCCTTACATGAAAAACTCAAAATATAACTTTCAGAGCAAAATAAAGAAAGGTGAAAGGAAATTTTGTGCAGATGGAAGGGGATTTGGAAATGGGGAAATGGGAGGGAGAGTAGAGAAAGGAGAAGAAAAAGGAGTCATACAAAATATGTATGAGCTCATACCTCATGGTAAATATATTCATTGTATTTGTCAAGCATAAATTAACACCTTCTTTTAAAAAGACCAAAAGACAAGCTTTAAACATTTAAACATTTTTAAGTGCAGAAATACATATTAACTAATGAAATGTCTTCATTAATTACTTGAAATATAATAAGGAGCTCCTCAAGAATATTTTATTGTGTTATTTTCCATCTCTGTGCATTACTGAACCTCAAATTTTGTAAGCACTATAGGAAAAATGAACATAAATAAATCAACTATGTTGCTTGCATATCTATCCAGCAGTGTCTAACCAACTTCTTACAGACCTTTTTGGTTTGTAATTCACACAGCAAAGCAACTTTTTAATGTCCCATGGAAGAATACTATTTTCTGAAAATGTTATGCAAAAGTTAATTTCCAGTGAAACTCTCTGTTGTATACAACAATACAGGTGACCACAACCTTTTTCATAACTGAGTTTTTCTGTTCCACGAAGGTTTTTCTACCTTAAAGTAAATCTTCAAAAATTGCCAATTAAAAACCAAAGGCAAGGAAAGGGATGATACTCATTATTCCTATCTACGTGTTTATAAATAAGTAAAATTGTGAGGTTACTTATTGAGGCTATGATTATACCTGGCCTGAAATCTAAATTAAGATAAGTTTCTTTCTCAATAAACTGCTTACATTTTTCCTTCCTTCTATATTTTTAACTCTGCAAAGACCTTAATCATGTTATGATTAACACCCAGATTTCTCCAAAGAAAAATTATTTTTGCCATATGCCCAAATATGGGTGTTATTCAGTGTATAATCACAAAGAGTAGTTCTTAGAATTTTTTTGAACTCCTGCCAAATAGTCAACTAAAGTAATAATTTAGAAGCCCTGTATTTTCTTCTCAGGTTTGAATAGGGATAGATGAATCTTTAGAGTGTCAGCCAAAAAGTTTTAAGAGTTGAACACTATGTATGGTGAGCCCTCTTCTTTCAACGCTTTAATAGTCTCTTTCTGCCTTTCCTGATGAATTATTTCTCTATATTTCCTTGCTTTCCCTCTTGTGCTATAGTTTTTCAGTTCGCACGCACCTACCTTCACCAAGGCTTTCCTCACCTCTGAAAAACTCTGTCATCAGGCCCAAATACCTGGAAGTTCTTCTTAGTCATTGTCTCAAGTGATTTACAATTTTGTAAACTTACTGGTTATGTGTTTCAGAACATGTTTCGTGTCCGAGGTGTTTAATACTGCAAATAACCAGTAGAGGGCCCACAAGAGATTACAGAAGTACTTAATCTCAAAACCGATATAGAAAATAGCGAGAGTGAAACTGATCATATTGGATGATGAGAGAGGACACATCATAAAAGGCTGTGTAGTGCTACATTTTCTTCAGGAGGGATATCAAAGTCACTTGATAGACTGACAATATTTTTCCTTTGATTTGACATAGAAGAAGCAAACGGGCTTATAGCTCAGAGGTATAAGCCCCCACCTGGGGTCTTGAGTTCGATCCCTGGTACTGCCCCCCCCACAAAAAAAAAAAAGGAATTAAATAGATTTATTTTAAAAAGGAGGGTGTCAGGGAGATGGCTTAGTGGAATAAGCACTTCCTTGCCAAGCATAAGGGCCTGAGTGCAATTCTGGGTTCCAAAAATAAATAAATAAATGAAGAAGCAAAAAGATCAGCATATTTTTTTTCCTTTTGATGCTATAGATTACCATTTAAGAAATACAACCATGAATATTTTGACTCATATACAACTCTGAATATTTAAATTACCAGTACAAGTGCCAATATCCAGTCTACATCTACAACAATCAGTACTGGAAAAATGATATTTACATGATAGAATGTAACTAGATCCCTGCCATTTAACACATAGGAAAATGAAATTAAATAATTAAACAGGAGTTGTGAAACTATAAAGTATGAAGAGTAACCAGTGGTGAAACACTTTAGCATTTGGCATAAGCAAAGGTTTTTGGCTAAGACCTCAAAAGCACAAAAGTAGATGAGAAACAGACAAATATACTAAGTGTTTCATTTGCTCTAACAAAATTCTTTACAGCATATGAAATGATAAGAGTGAAGAGATCTGACAGAATGGAAGAGAATATTTGGAAAGTATATGACAAGGTCTTAATATCCATAGTATATAATTTAACTACAACAATACACCACTTAGTAACAATAACAATTTCCTGTTTAAAAAAAAGACATGATGTAAATGGATATTTGTTTAGCAGAGACAATAGACAAGTATTGCAAAATCACTGATTATCCAGGAAATTAAATCAAAACCCCAACGAAATCATCTTACCCCAGTTAGAATAGCTACTATCAAAAAGACAGAAAAAAAGATGACAAGAATATAACATTACACAATTGTTGGGAATGTAAATTTATACAGCCATTATGGAAAGCAGTATGGAGGCGTCACAAAATAACCCAGGAGGAAGGAACTAAATGAACCTCATACAAGAGGAATGTAAAGGATTAGTGAGCAGAAGCTGGGGACAGGAGGAGAGAGAAAGGCTGGGGACAGGAGGAGAAAGAAAGTTTTGTTAATGGACACAAAAATATAGTCAAACAGGATGAATAAATTTTAATGTTCTATACCACAGTAGGGTCAGGAGTCAACACTAATTTACTACACATTTTAAAATAGCTACAGAAAAATGATCCTGATTGTTTCCACCACAAAGAAATGATCCATTTTGAATGTGATGGATGATCTAATGCTTTGACTTGATCATTACATATTGTAAACATGTATCAATCTGTCACACAGTAGCCCACAAATAAGTATGATTATTGACAAGTTAAAAAATTATTGATACAAAATTTATAATATGCTATTGTGTAAAATAAGTATGACAAATATATTCTAGCAGATGGTACTATTGTACTCAGTGCAAAAATGAAATCATCTCATTTAATTTGATTAAGAAAAGCAAAGATCAGGCTGAACTGGTTTTTAATCTGACATAAGAACTTCTGCATTACAAAAATAATTTTAGTAAGAGAAAAATCTAAATCTATGTAAAATAGAGTAGTTTCCATTCAAAAGCACCAATCTTTGCAATACTTTCTCAAATATAGTTTATGTCAAGACATTGTATTCATTTATTCATATTAAATACATATTGTATTAAAATGTGATTTCTACTACTATTAGTATTTAATATTGTATTAATACTGATTATTTCTAAACCTCTGTGATAGGGAGGTTTAGAAATAATCAGTAAAATCAGTTTTAAACTACTTGTAAATTGTGGAATGAAGCAATTTTGTAATATATGTTTCCTAATAATGTTTGCTTATAAAGTACGAAGTATTGCCATTTACAAACTTGAGCATTTTGTAAGTATTTTCAAGAAAATTCTAGTAACAGTCATTACCGCAACGTAAGGTGCTACTATCCATCTTTCCAATGCATCCATCTTGACTCCATACATCCTTTCCATCATTTTGGGAAAATGCTGTTTTTAGAAAACAAAAATATTCTTTGTCTAATCAAATACTGGGAGAAAAATAAAGCAATTGTGAAAATTTATTGTTGTCTATGAGATAGAAGGGGAAAGTACAAGGGTCTGCTTCACCCAGTTTAATGTGACTTTTCTAAATGAATACTTTTAGACGAATGGAATTACCACTTGTCTTCCTGCATTTGCTGTCACTCCTTGTAGGAACTCTTCACCAGACGGGGGGAAGATGTCATGCACTGCACTGAAAATATAATTACTGTGGCTGTTTTCTGTCCCTCAATTTTGTGCGGAATACTGTCACTATGTCTATTGTATCATGACTCCTGCAGAATGTTGTTTACAAGTAAGAAGCAATGATTGCATTTACCATCAACTCTTCAAGTAATTTTAATTGTGTTAAATGATTACATTTAATTATAACCTAATATTTTCCACAAAACAAATGTGTGATAATACCATTACATATATGTTATGGTTTGTGTCTAGTTGTCCCCACAAGCCTCGTGTAGTCATGGGGTGGAGGCTTCTAGATTTTGTGATCTACTGGGATAATGTGTGATCCAAGGGATTATGGGTCTTAGTACTGCTGGGATTATGGGTGCGAATACTTCCCCAAGCCTGGGACAGAGAGCCTGCATGTGATATAAGAGACAGGGAGACAGACTGTCTGTAGCCATTGCTCTTTGTTGTTGCCGCTCGGCCGCCATGAACGGCTGCTCTCTGCCATGTGCCCCTCTGCCTCCGAGCCAGCTGAATATGGACTGAAACTCCAGTAATGGTGAGCTACAGAAACCTTTCCTTCCTTCATTTTGGGTGTTGCGTGATTGTCCCAGCAACGAGAGAAGAGTAACTAAGACAATACAGGCATATCTTACACAAGTGTGCTGTCAGATGATGATTATTACTTTCTTCTAATATCTCAAATAATATTCTGTGATCTTTTTTCAACTTTAGCTTGATATTGGAATTGTTTTAAATCCCAAATACTTCTAATGAATTATGACGTCTTCTTTTTCTCTTTCACATACCTCTTCCATGGAAACTTTATGATTTTGAAACAATATAATTATGTTCCCTTTATTTCTAAAATGAAGGGGAAAGAAAATAAAAATAAAATATTGTCAATGATTAATTAACAGGAATTTCAAAATTACTAATTAACCATAAAAACACACATGAAGTACATTTTATTCTGTGAAGTCAACAAATATCAATGACAGCTAAGTATTAATTTACAAAGCCAGGGTATAAGGGCATTAGATTATAAAATGACAATAATAAAGAACTTCTTGTAATTGACACCTTTCAAGCAGATAAGGGAACCTACCTATACTTAATTCTGTGATTTTAAGAGTCAAACTCTACGACTCACCTACCTGTTTTCTAAACAGGTTTTCAAAGAGGAATGGAAATTTACTATTTATGTGAAACTGACTCGTTATAACCACATAAATAAAATCAACAGAGCTAGCAAGATAAAATAATAATTTCAAATACTTGAATAAGGTGTGAGACTGGACCTGCCTCTCAGCACACAATGAGGAATTCTGAAGGCCAGGACTGTTCCTTCAAGACTGGAAGGCAGGGATCCTGCAGAGACAATGAGGGGGATTCCCACTCCTAGGCCTTCCCTGCACCTTCCTCAGAAGTGTTTGCTATGCAAATCTTGTCATATGAAGCAATCATGCCTATTCCTAAACTGACTTCATGTTTATTTATTAGTTCAGTGTTTTATTCCTGAACTTTATCTGATCTCCAACACACACAAATTTTATAATGCTTTGTGAAGGTACACAATATGGTTATTTTTCTTTATTTGTTCCCTTATAAATGGAAACACTGTGTAAGTTTCTCAATGTGCAGTGCAGTGCTTAGTGAGCCTGAATAATATTCCAGAGAGTGTTCATGCAAAGTACTTTCACCCCAGGGTCTTTGTTAGAATGAAGAGGCCCTTCCAATAGCTTCAGGCCATGACACCTTGTTTGGTCTTACTCTGCAACATTAACTGATCAGTAATGGAGACTGTCAGATACAATACACTAAGCAGGAAACAAAAAAAAAAAACCTATTTTTATAACAGGGTAGTAGAAAGAAAAATATTCCAAAAAACTAATTGTTACATGTATTTTCTCAGCATTAGCTATCCTCAGCAGGTGCAACTCATGGAGAAGAATTCCACTAATCAAGACAAATAGTTTGAGAGCATAAATCCACAGTCAGTAATAGCAAAAAGGTTCTTTAACTGGGCAATATTATATTGCCACAGGAATTCTTAGTTTTTGACTTCTGGTTAAGCAACAGTGGCATCCAGTGGCCATATAATTGTTTCCATGATTAAAGTGTCACTAGTAGTCCCAACTAACTGTACTAAATGCTTCAGAGGAATTCAGCCTAAGCAAGGGAATTTACCAGAAATAGAAAATCAAATGCCTTTGTTTCCAAAGCAACCCTTGATCAAATCTAGGTCATGAAATTTGGCTCTAACAATTACTGAGTACTGGCAATCTCCCCAACATTCTTTAATAGCTCCACTTCAAGGGACCTATTAAATGTCTACTATGTGTACTAATGTTGACTACATTAGCTATATCCTTGTTGTATTAGGAAATTTACCTACAAGAAATACAATATAAATTCTATGGAAAATATCCCCCCAAATGAAAAGCTATGAAACAGAAACTAAAGGATGTGATTAATATTCATTTTGGGTAAAAATTTTCTGGTGGCTCCATGTATTAAATATGATCCCTTCATAGATATGTGTGATGTATAAGGGATACATGTGGGAGCAGGTTGGTATTTTGGTAATATAATACAGAATCTTGGAGTTAAAGCATTTTTGTCTCAGCCATTTATTTCACTTGTTGGCAAACACAATAAATCCTCTGAATCTGATGATACCTACCTCTCAAGGGTTTACAAGGCTTAGATGTGATAAATAATAAGCTTTCAGCACAACTCTTGGCCCAGAATAAATATTCAATAATGAAAGGGCAAGAAAGTAAACTTTGCACTCAGACTTTGAGTTTTCAGGTCCTGGCTCTGGCCCTGAGCAGCTGTACTCCATAAGTTAGGTTGTTCTTGCTCTCTGAGCTTCACTTTCCCCATCTATAAGTGAAAAAATATACCAATTCCAGGTTCCCAGCATTATGGTAATTCTTAAATGAAACAGCACATTCAAAATTTTTAAATTGTACCGCTGCATAGGGAACAATAAATATTGACCTGTATAGAAAATTTCAGTCCATATATGCAAAGGAGAGGTTAGTAACAGTAACAGCCATAGGAACCTAATTTTTCCCTGCTCTGATTGCACTTTCTCCTAAATTATTCTGTCTGTCATCTATGTGATAAATGATATATATTTTCAAGTAGGCAAACAATGACGAGAAATGCCGGTTGTAGAAATGGAATTTGATCAGAGCAAATGAGTAGCATCTAAACTGAGCCTTCAGAAGCGGGGAGGATGCCGCTTGATAGAAGAAGGGCAGAGTGAGAATAATAGTAACACCATAACATAAAGGAGTAAAGAAAAGAATACCAGGGAGGAGGAGAAAAAGAGATTAATTACCTGGGCACTATGTGCATTTTTTTATTTTACTCCATTTTATGAGGTTTAGGATCATCACATTTTAAAAGTTAACAGGAACTTACATTTGAAAAAATTACATGAGGTACATTGATGTCATTTCTATCCCTTTTACTGCCACCTAAACATGCCCTTTTAAAGAATGCTACTGGACCTCATAGACTTTCATATTAAGGATCACTGGAGAAGGTGCTTGGGGTTTTAGCTTCTTACTTACACCTTGACGGTGCTGTAGGTGTCCTCTGTTGTCATCATTCTCTTTTTTTCTTTTCATCTTTCTTATTCAGGACAGATTAATTCTTGTTTCTCTTCACTATATTCCAGGGAAATAGACATTAGAAAGGAAGAGCTTTTAGAACATTAACAGAAAGTGTTCCCAAGGGTCATGAGGTTGTGATATAAACTTGATAGCAATCTAGGTAACTGATTTTTAATAAAAGTGTTCGATTTTCCTTTTTTTTCTTTCTTTGTCTTTCAAGGAAACCAACAGTAGACAGCCAAAATTCAAGCACGCCTGAACAAGAAGCATATCTGGCTATAATAAAAGATGCTGACTGGTAACCAGCTAAAAGAACATTCACCTCTATAGTAAAGTATAAGAACTGACAAACTGGGCCATGATGGAGGGCGGCCAGATGCAGCCCAGTGAATCAACATATCCAGAAAGCTCTGCCAATTCCAGTGCAATCTGCTCGCATCATGAGACTCAGCCCAGGATGCAGAGAAAAATATATTCTTCAAGTATTTGGTTTAGAAACCAAGCAACAGTGTAATCTACGCCGTGTTCAATAGGACATGTAGTAAGAAGAGATGGTGTTGTTTGATATAAACCAACCAAGGAAGGATGACTTCCTAGAGGACAAGGAAGCCCACTTTCTGTTCCCTGCAGTGCTCTGCAATGGTTCACTGCTGAGAATGTCACCATTAAGCTACTCTTTGTGTTTCTCATTTCCATATTCCCTCTTCTAATAATTGAAACATGAAGATTTAAATCAGTCACTCCTTAGGATGAACTTATTTCAACATGGGCTTTTTAATAGATCAATAAAGAGGAGGGTTTGGTGGCATAAAAATAGGTGGGAGTTGCTGAAAGTAGGAAACTGGAATTAGAGATCAGTTCAAGAAGACACAATTTTCTCATTCAATCAAAGTAAGCACATAATTACACAACTGCCTGATAATATGGATGATTCCACCAGCTGTTTTTCCTTAAAGAATGGACTTGGTTCTGCTTAGAAAATCTCTTACACAGGTCATTAAATACTGATTCTCCACTGCTTATGCTGTCAGTATAGAGCACAGCGAAAAGATGCGATGATAAAAATGGTCTCGGGCATAACAGCATTTACAACTGAAGAAATCTGCTTGGAAAGGAAACAAGCTACTCTTTACCCAACACAAAAGAGCAGTGTAGAAACCTAGGGTGCATACTGTTCTCTTCTTTATTTTGAATTTCAACTTCAGTTTTTAAGAAATCATGCGAGCATAAGGCACAGGGGCACAGGCAAAGAATTTAAAGTAGAAATTTGCTCTGTGGCCACTAAGTTTGTAAAAATCCTGCACAAATCATTTGGAATGGGGGATGGCTTCTGGACCCATCCTGGACAATGAAACCCTATGCCAGCCAACAAAGAAGTAAGTGATGGGCTAAGTAAACAGGCACTGCCCTTGTAGTCTCTCTCGAAGGGAAAGTGGTTGTTATGAAGTACACACTGTATTGAATAGGGTAATTGAATTGGAGAGAGCTTTATAGAAACTAAATTTAAACAAAAAAAAACAAGTTTCTAGACTAGAAATAGGACATATTTTTAAGAGTGCCTTGATAACACATTGTATGTGGGCTGTCAGCTTATTTGTCCTATTTAGCAATCATGATTCAGCATCCTTGGAAGAAAAATGAGATGCACAAATCCTCAATAAATATTTCCAAAACATGAGAGGCATATTTGTTACACAGGAACAAATTCTACTGTGTCTTAATGAAAGAGAGGAGAGAGAGACCATGCTTAAAATTGTGAGTCTGAATGTTGCTTTTCTGTTCTCTTGCAAAGAGCACAGCCCAAGGCCTTGATATATGATTTGTTTCCCTGCACACTCTACTCACTAGAAAGGATCTACAATGGATACAGTGTTGCTATCAGATTTATTTTTGAGGTTTTAAGAGATGAGGTCAGAACAAGTGACAGAGCCACGTGGAACAACGAGTGGGTTGTGAAGTCTGTTTGTCCTCATAGCACCTACTGTCACTTTGTCTACAAAACAATGGGTTATTTCATGAAAAAGTGTGTGGCCACGTGTGTGTATACTTGCGTGTTGGTTTTTCTATTACTGTAGGAGATACTTCCAACATGGTGAGAGATCCTTAACTAAGAACAAATATATGTATGCATGCATATGTATTTGCTATTTCACATTTCTAAATATCTGGATATGTATACTATGGGTGACTGAAACAATATTATTTAGGACTCCTTGATACTGCCACATCCTGTTCCTAGAAACACAGCAAATAATGGGGGAGACAGGATCTTATACTGAGGTAAATATCTCAAAACAGTGGTGTTATAATCTGACACTGTTTGATAATATCTTTTTCAGGGTTTACTTTTGATGCTGAGTGTAAAAATTATTGGTATTAAGAGGATTACCAAGAGGAATTCTTATTTAATGGTGTCAGTGTGGTGTTGGCCAATGAGGAAGTTGTCTTTGACCTATAGATAATAGGTTACATTTCAAAACTATCACATCTTAATCAAAGGGATCTTGGATTTAAGCTTTGATGTAACTGAAAATCATACCTTCAAGAACTTTGCTTACTTTGGAACTTAATATTTGATAGTAGTCATTAGGTTGTGTCTTAATCACAACACCCACACATGCACACACATAAATAGGATCTTAGTCCTTTTAAGCTACTAGAACAAAACCTCATAAACATAGATGCTTATAAAAAATAAAAACCAGAAACATATTTACCACAGCTATGGAGGCTAGATATTTCAAGCTCAAAGTAGCAACAAAGTTAGTGTCCGGGAGGGCCCATTTTCTGTTCACAAATGGCACCTTGCTGCTGTAATACCTGAACCCAAGTTGTTGTCCACCAAGATTGGTGCCCGCCCCGCTGCACCGCAGAAGCTCCGCTCCTCTGCACGGTAGGTGCACACCTTTGCGGTTCATTATGGTCACTTTCCCTGCCCAGACTCTGTGATGTGCAATGAAAACAGAAACCACAGCAACTGTCTTAATGAAGAGGTGAGGGAGGAACTGATTGTTCCTGCCAAATCCGACAACAAAAGATGGAACACTTGTATACAGCTATGAACACAATCATCTGGAGAAAGAGGTGAGATTATTTATGTAGCTTTGTAAACATGCCTTTTAAGAAGCTAGTTGCCAACTATGCACATAATTACATTATACCTACAACCCCTCTAGCTGTGCTTTTTCTATGGATAGAAAAAGAAGATCAGAGTATGGTTAGTTCTGATCCATTCCCAATCACATTGGACTAGACACTCCATTTTTCAGGTTTTATAGAGTTTTACAGGCCCAAATAATTGCTCTGGATATTAAGATATCTGCTATAACAAGAGATTCTCTATGCTTGTTCTTTAAACTAAATATCACATGGATTTAAATGAAATCCTACCCTCATAATGTTATGACACTGGATTTATAATTCATGGTTATGACTGATCATTCTTGTTGGCTTCTGCTATGTGAAATGCTTCATTAAACATTATTATGCATTGTTCCATGCAAAACACATAATAACACTAACATCTGGAGCATTGCACAGTTGTGCATCACTACCATGTCCAAAGGATGACCATTTGTGACATATGAAGGCTCTATATTGGTTGGTTAATATAAGGTCTTCATAAAATCAATCTATGATCCTTCCAAATACCAATGATCAAAGGCTTATATGCAACCAGAACCATAATTATCAAGATCAATCCACTGAGTGTCTCCTAAAGGACACCTTCTCTCAAGTCAGACATCTCCCAAATAAAGCAGGGTGGACTTAAGAAAAGAAGATGCAAGAACTGTTTCAATAAATGCTATCTCCACTCTGATTTGACAGCCGGGGTGGAGGAGATACAGAGGAAGCCTCTCTTTGTCTGTCAACTACACCAAAATTATTTACTTTCAGAACATGTAAATATGTTCATTGCTTGATTTCTTGGTTGACAACATAGTAAGCTAAATTCATCATGTTGGCAAAGATTGTGTGTATAAACAGCATAAGACTGGAGTGAGTTTGCATAAATGAACACTTTATATAACAGCTCTTCTCAGTTGCCTAACTGAAAGGGAAACAGCCATATGAACTGGCTTATGGTTCCAGGTGTTGATATCTCCTAAATAGTTGCAACAGATGTGGCTGAAGGCCCCTTTGGCTCTGAAGGGCTGGTGTGTAATGAGTCTGGAGAGGTAGAGCAGGGAGGGAGTTTGCACACTCAGCAAGCATGTATCCAAAAGCAGGTGTTGGACATTAATCTCTGCACAACATAAACGGTAAATGCTATCTTGATTTTGGTTGTTTCGCATCTACAAGTCATCTAAAAATGACCAAATGGGCCAAAGTCTTTGATATTTATAAATAGCCACTTCATTCAGTGAAAGTTTTTAGTCAAATCATGGAAATATTCTCAATCATCTACTCTAAGCTTTTGTACCTTGCTTTCACACATCAGAAGGATTTATTACCATTAAGAACTGCATTAATTTTATTTCATCACTATGCAGAAAATAATCTATGGCTGGCTTAAAGGAAAGCTGAGGTGGAACACATCTCCCCATCTCCATTAATATATTAAAGGCGATCTTTATCATATTACAGGTGATCTTTACCAAATTTCCGCTGCTCATCAACATTTCCCCTCATCAAAGGTGCACAAAGTGTACATTTCTTTATGATGAGCCTTTGTTCTAGTAGAAGATGGAATATCAGTGTTATTTTTTTTTCCATTTATTTTTATTTTATTGAAATACAAATGTCAATCAGACAGTTTCAAAACACCATAACCATACAGAGTCGATGAAATAATACATTGCAAACTGTTTTCATAACGTTTTGGTATTGTAGAAGGTGCATACATGATATTATATTTACAGGTTTTATATAGCTGAATTATATCAAAGATTCAATAATTATTTACCTAGTGGATGACCATAGCCCTAAAAGCCGACATAATATCCTGTCCCACCACCAATAGTGCAGATCTTGCCTCTAATAGAATTATGTAGAAGCACAGCGTTATCTATCCCAACTGTACTGTCTATACACACACAGGATGATTTTTTCTTTCTACAACCCTTCCTTTGTCTACACCTGTCAAAAGTAGGCACTCCATTGACATTCAACTACCTTAGGTGCTTGAACTCGACACCACAATCCAACACAGTCCAGCATTCTGCAACCATAGGGAGTTATTCAAAGAAATTGTCGACCATATCCATTTACAGCTCAGCTTAATATTATGGGCTCACAATGTATACTTCATTTTTATACTTTTATACTTTTCTGCTGGATGGTTAAGACC
>PVKA01006340.1:0-13048 GCA_004027165.1 Ctenomys sociabilis
GGAAGTAGGAAAAGGAGTTTATAAAAGACAACAAATGTGCAAAGCCACTGAAGTGAACAGTGAAAACCTTGTTCAACAGGAAGTTCCTACACCTGTGCCAAACAGAAAGGGAACAAAAAACAACTAAGAAAGGAAGGTAAATGTTCAGCTTGGGAGGGTGCGGCCTCTGGCTGTAAGGTTATTCTCTGCTCCTCTCTTACTTCTGAAAACAGAAGTAATCACTACATGTGCAGATGGCTGATCACATGAGTTTTTATTTGTTTTCTCAGTTTCCAGGCTCAGTGATGTTTTTGTGGACAATATATGTAATTGGGGAGGAAATCACTGCTGAAGATTCTTTCATTTTCCTATTTTCTCCCACTCTGCTTCTGTCTGGCATACTCATCAGGGAAGTTCAGACCTCCCTTTCCTCTTGTTCTTCTCAAGTACAGTAGAATCTTCTACTGTACCAAGACCATAATGACCCCCAAGTACCCTCTTGCCCTTTGCACAAGCTTGCTCTTCCTGCCTATTGTTTACTAATTTCAAATTTAGACTCTGGTGTTGGTCTTCCCGCCTTTACTTTTATAATCTGCTTCAACTTTTAAATCTTATTACAAATAACTCCATATTAAATTCTCTGTGCCAGCCAGAGCACACTTCTGAACTCTATTTCCATACTTTGTACTCGTCAGTCTTCCTGCTTCCTGTCTCCAGTCTACTCTCAAATCATAGTTGGAATAACGTCTATGACCTAAGCATACTTGTGAGAGTCAAATGGGCTGCACCATTGGGAAAGTATTACACAAATATTAGTCAGTATGTAGTTACAGCACAATCCGTGAAGAATTATGGATTAATTATGGTTAATTTCTTAAATTATGGATTATGTTTTTCTAATTTTAAAATATTTGGATAAATTCTACATAGATTATTAATTCTAGAACAGATATTGTGTATGCTATTGTCTCTAAAGGCAGGAAATGGTGGTTAGTAGAACCAATGAGAACAGAGTCCCAGACTCATAGTGGTAGGAGTGGTTAGCCTCAAGCAGGGAAATGGTCTCAGTGTAGGATGTGGAACAATCTTATCTTCGCAAACCTTGTAAAAGGCGAAGGACTTATATGATCTGAAGAGAAACCAGAGTATTCGAAAACCTTGTGGACAAGACTGAGCCTCATGAACTGGATGCTAAGGATTGGGTACCTTCACAGCTTGTTGGAAACTTCAGCAAGAATCTTGATTAAGATAAAGATCCACTTGGAAAGAAGGTTCTGCTCATATGTAAGAATTGTAATCTGTCCGGTACTGATCATTCCAGCATTTTAGTTAATCATTTAGAACTTTAGGAGATGTTCATGTCAAATTTTTTCAAGTAAAATAACTAAAAGGATTGATTGCACATCCATTGTCAGAAAAAAAGCCCCCTGAAGCCTAAAGTTCCAGACTGATATCAAGAAGGTGAAATAAAAGAGATTAAGTGTGTTCTTACACTCATCATTCAGAATAAAAAGCCCCAACAGTAACTTTGGAGTTGTGTGATAGATAACAATCCAGACCAAGGGAGCTAAGAACCCTTATTTGACCTACATTGGACAGGCCAGCAAGCCTGGTTATCACTGGGTGTCTGATTTTAAGGAGCACATGCATAGTCCAGGTATGATGCAAGCCTCTGGGAGACCAGGAAGAGAAGTGGAAGGAAATTGTGACAAATGAGGGAGTGGAGAGCAGGGGGTGTTCAGCTTTAAGAGGAGACCACGGGAGAAGTGTTCTGACAGCCACACCCATAGAGATGGAGGGCCGCTGGACAGTGCAAGTCCAGCAGGTGGGCCAGGTCTCAAATCTGGTGTTCTGAGGTCCTTAGCAGTGGAAAACTTCCAGTCTTTCAGCTACATTCTCAGACCTTGTGGTGCTTTAGGGTCACATTTAAGACTGGCAAAGGAAATCTGACCTTCCAATTTAGGAAAGGGTTTATTTAGCCTTAATATGATGCTTTTCTTTAAAACTGTTCATATAGTCAACTATGTGAAATGCAAAACTTCGTATCAGTCTACTGTTTTCTCTTATTTAGATAAAGCCCATGTTATTAATTGAAAAAGTGACACTTGCCATTTCTTAAAATTAAATTAGTGGCCAGTGAAATAGCTCAGTGGACTAAAGCGCCTGCTTAGGCAAGCTTAGGCAAGTGCAGGGACCAGGGTTCTAGCCCCAGCACCATAGCCCATGCCAGCCCCACCCCCCGGACAGGTTGGGCCAGCCCAAGTCCAGGCATAATATCCCATGCCTGTAATCCCAGCTTTGGGGAGGCTGAAAGCATGAGGTCATCACGAGTCCGAGCTGTGGAGTGAGAACCTCCAACAATCAAATATATAGAAACAAAAACCATAAATGAGGTGGAAAAATCGATATTTTTGTTCTACTTTAAAAATTAAATGTAGATTATAATAGAAAATACGATAAATAACTTCAAGGTTGTTAAACATCACAGTCACTCTTAAATAGTAATTTTTTTTTCTATTGCCAACTCGGAACTTATTAATCTGAAATCACAAAGCCATTTATGGCTAAAATTCATCTTTGTTCACTGTGATACAAATACATGAAAAACTTTAGGGTACTATCCAGAAAGTAAACTGTCTTTTCAAATTTAATGTGAATATATTATTCAGGGAACAATAATGCTAACCCAACAAAGAATTTAAAAGTAAAAACTGGAGATTAATGTTGGGGCTACTATCAGTTATTATTGTTTTAGTTTATCAGCATGTGTTTTCAGTTCATGAAGTTCACACTCATCTAGGGGAATAGGTACATGTCCATAGCACACCTTGATTCTTTTTGGATCCCCTTTCCACCTGCCTTCCCTCCCTCCCTATAAATCCCCTTTCCCCACTTACATCTTTATTGTTATTATTTGTAGATCAAGTATAAACTAACAGAAGCATTGGATTGCTTAGTCCATTCTTCAGATGGTGAAAGGTTGAGGGCGCGGAGTCCTGATGCAGCCCCATGCTATTGTCCCTGGAGATGGAGCATCCTGAGCCCAGAGGTTCGAGAAGCTCTCAGTTCACAGCCAAAGGTACTGAAAGCCAGACGTGGTGCAGCCTGTGACCACAACACTCTGGCAGGAGCATTGCAAATTTGAACCCATCTTAGGTGACTTTGCAAGACTCTCTGGAAAAAAAAACGGTGAAAGGTCCCTATGAGAGAGAGAGCTCAGAGCCGTAGTGAGGAGATAAGCCTGAAAAGTCTAGAAATCTACACAGTGAGTGGATTCCAGTCAAAGCAGGAACAGAACAAAGGAGCCCTCATCTCCAGCTTGCCAGTGACCTGTTGAGAAAAAAAAAAAAAAGAGTAAAATCTAGAATAGGAGGGATGGGGGGGCACATTCCAAACTGCACTTGCAGAGGGGGCAGCAGCACCCTGGGGAAAGCTGTCTGGTGAGACATGTGGGGTATCCCTGCTTGGCTTAGAAGTCACAAGAGTTCTGTGTCCTTAAAAGAAAGAGTTCTTCATGGGATAAATGGCCTTTTCATAAATAATGCTAAGTTTCATTGCATCTACGTAAAAAAGAAATTAAAGAAATCTTTCTGACCTTTTTTTCCCAAACTGACCCTTGAGCCCCCTTCTCCTGGACCTCCCTGAATAGGCTGCTGCCTGATCTGTGTTTAAACATGGCAGTCAGCTTATGATGCTTAACTCATTATAGTTTACTTTGTCAGCTTCATGTTAAAGAGACTCCCTCAAATCATGGCACCCAGAATCTTGTTTGTATCATTCAACAGAACCATTTTAAGACATAGGCTTATTGTTGCCTTCTCATTACTACAGAGTCGCTCTTCCCAAACTGGACTGCAGTGTGTGGGTCCCCATGCTTCCATCCCTAACCTTCACCAGAGTGCTACCTAGCTCTTGTCCCCTACCATTTTCCCAGACTCCTTCCTAAATTAAAATTGTGAATTAGCCAGACTCTAATGTCTATTTAAAATAAAACCTCAATTACTACCTTATGTTTGGAGCAAAAGAAAAAAAACGAGTTCCATGTGCTGCTGGCTACCAGCCTCCCAAGCCAAGGAGAGTGCACCTGTTGCTCATGCAACGAAGGCCTCTCAGTTGGTGGCCTGGGGGATGTGGATGAAGACAGCAGATTATCTTTAGCAGACTGGAGTCTAGGGCAGAAGATATAGCTCAAAGGCATAAGTACCTGCCTGGCAAGTGCAAGGTTCTGAGTTCAATCCCCGTTACTGCAAAAACAAAAGAATCCTCTAGTCTGCTTCAAGATACAGACACGTGAATGGGTGAGGATAAACATGGAGCAGTGGTGGCGAACATCGGCATGTGTGCCACAGGTGGCTGCTTGTTATTACTGACAGCTCCAAAATGTTCATCTTCACTAATGTAGAGTATGACAAAAATCTAGCATATGTCTATATAAGCTCATGCTAAATTCCCTCATCACAGCCATGAAAAAACCAAAAATTTTTTTGTTTTCTGGAGAATTCTCCATGATTAATTAAATGAAAATTCTACTTCGACTCAGCCTCAGTATAAAATTGTGCAATACAAAATGCCAATGAGATTCATTTAATAGAAACCATTAGATATAAACTATGGGTTATCTGGCAAGGGTGAGGAATTTGACCTTAAAGATATTCTACTGGGATAAACATTATAAAGAATCTGTTGTTCATTAGTTCTTTGTATCATCACTTTGGAGATACTTTTTTTAAAAAAAGTATCTCAGCAGCAGTACAGTATGGAACCATTGCATTGAACAGTAGCAGTAAACCAAGTCTTTTGAAACAATTTATTAATACAATGAGTAGAAAAATTTTTCTAATAGTGTTTGTGGACAGGATATCACATCTGCATCTTGTACTATGAATAATCCCCAAGATAACAATATGCAATGTATTAACTATTGAAACTGTCCTACTTAGCGGTTTTGAAACCATCTCATTGCGATGTTTGTCAATAAAATTATTCAAACAATTTAAAAAGAGTTCAAGATCATCTCCATTTTATATCATAATTTTCCTGACAGATTTTGCTGCTCAGTGAGAGTATATCCCTGGCTGTAGTGGATTCTCTGGGCCCGCCTTGCTGCCTTGCTGCTAGTGAGTATATGCATGAGAAAGCTATGCTTGCAATTTATGTCAAGACAAAACTGATATAGGCGTAAGATGACTTCTGTGGGCTTCAGTTTGTTCCCCTTAATTTCATATATTAAGGCCCCCACCCATAGCTCAACTCCATCTGGACGGAGCATTTAAGATGATAGTTGAGGATAAGGACGTCCAAGGGTGCAGCCCCAATCCACGAGGACTTGTGCCATGTAAGAGGAGGAAGAGATACCAGCATGGACTCTTCTAAGGGAGCAGCCACAGTGAAGGCAGCCCTCACCAGCAAGGGGAGAAGCTGCCCCAGAACCAAGTACCTTGGTTCTGAGAGAAAGGTCAGCTCTTTTTTTTTTTTTAGCTCATTTCCTCAGAACATGAGGAAACAAAAGTTTGTTGTTTTAGGCACACAGTCTGGGATATTTTCTTATGGCTGCCCAAGTAAACTAATACCATGTCTGTGGGGGACCACCTGAGCAGCTCTCCTTGAAAGAAGAGCGACTGTCTCCATTTTGACTGAGTCTGATCCTATTTCCTTGTACTGTTATGTACAGAGCTGGCTAGGACTTCTGTTTATCCTTCAGTTGGCCTTAAGCAATGTGTATTGGTCTAGTTGAGGTGCTCCTGATAGTCTTTGAAGGTGGCACGCGTGTTTCCCTGGTAAGCCTGCTGCTCCTTAATGTGAGCCGGGTGGAGACAGGACGGTAGAGCTAATGCTCCGTGCTGCCAGCTGGGATCAAGCCTCGAGATAGAGGTTATGACTTCTTGGGGCTTGAAAGACTACATTGAAGCTGAAGCCCTAGACTTCCCAAAACATTAAATACTATATAATGCAGATTACTCTCTCTGCATATGGCAGAGGTAAATGTAGGCCATCCACCTAGCTCAGCTCACAGTAGTCACCTGCTTCCCACAATTCTCAATCCTCAAGCCACTCCCTCACTGAATAAAAACCGGGTGAGGCCCTGGGTCACTCTGTTGGTTCCAGAAAGCCATGTCATGGCAGAACTTAGAGCCCCTCGACTCTCCAATAATTAAAAATATAATTTAGTGTCCTCATTTTCACCGTGGGTTGCACGGAAAGTGGTAGATTGGAATCAACTTGATGAGATTCCAATAACATAACTTTGGGATTACAAATAATGGTTTCTTGGACTGAGATGAGGACCAGGAAGTGTCTCCTACACATGTCCAATATGAATTGCAGATGAAAACTCTCCGTGTGAAATCTGTGCAATATTAGTTAATAATATTGTCAGTTAAAGAAATAGAACTGTCATAATTAGATGGGAACAATCATTCATGAGACCACCACCAGCAGAGTGGAGCTTGAGCTCATAGGGCAAACCTGGGACTATTTAATGAGCCTTTCAGTGTGTCAGCAGCTACCTTGGTGTTCTCCTGGGAATCATCTTAGTAGATCTTTATTAATATGTTGTTTACACTTTTTAAGAATATTTTATGTGTCATTTTTTTTTTAGCTCAGATTTACTGTCTATTTCCACTGAAAGCTGAATAAACCAGACTTTGCCAAGATGCTAGCAGATTTCTGCCTCTGAACAGCCAGTGGGAAGGATGTGAGGATTCACGTGGAGCTCTAGATCATCTTCTGGATTTTGTCTGTACTGGAAATTATGCTGTGCTGCCTGGGAATCTGATAGCAGTGCACAAGACGCTTCACTTGACCCTCAGCAGAGCATCTTTCAGGGCAACTCCGGGTCAGGTGGGGCTGGTGTCAGGATGCTCTACGGATGCCTGGGGCTCCAGACCAGTCCCATGAGGCTGTTCTCTGGGAGAGGAGGGCTGAAGCCCAGCTGGGGACAGGCAGGCCACATGTCACGGGTGGCTGCATTTGCACACAGTACAAGGAACTCTGAGTCCTGTACCAAGTTAAGTGGAGAGAAAGGTCAGCTCTTAACATGGAATCATACCAGAAGGCACTGTTCTGTCTCCAACTACCTGCCCAGTGCTTTCACAAGGAGCTTTTTTGGTGACTTCTCTCTTGTTGGTGCCACCGTGAGCCACCAGGCCACCATCCAACACTTATGTCTGCAGATGAGGTGTTTGCAGTCAGCCTGGCTGAGCATCCAGAGAAGGAGGTGAATATGTGTCCCACCCTCATGGTTATTATTATCACTCCCATTTCTCCTGGAGATGTGACCCTGGGTGGCCACAGTGGTCCCGTGGCTGTAGGCACCAAGCTGGCCTGGCACCTGCACATCCTGAAGACTGTGCAGCACAGCAGCAGAGGTCAAGGTCACCAGGCTGGGGACAAGGCAGGCTCTTGGTACCTAGACCTGCGGAGCACACTCCCTCTCCATGGGCCCAGGTCTGTGTGTTGGGCATCCACACAGCTGGTGCTCAAGGTCTCCTGGCTGTCCACAGCTCCACACCTGACCTTGCTCTGGTTCAGGAGGCTGAAGTTCTTGGGGAAGCTCATGTGGATTCCATGGGGGAGTTCATTCCCTCATCACCTTACCTGGAAGGCAGTTTGCTAGGCAGACTTTGAAAAAGAATTGTTTTCCATGATGACCTTAGGCTTGATACAATTTAGCAATTATTTATCACAATGACCTTAACTTAATGATATGGTTTAGCAGATATTTATCATCTCTTTTCTGCCAGGTTCTGTGTGAGAGGCAGACCTTCATGTTTCCCAAGGGAGAGGCCAGGCCTGCCACTCATGCTTACCCAAAGCAACCCATCAAGGTGTTAGAGTTGGGTGCTGGCAATGAAACTGCCTGTGCTTTTCATTATTTTCGAATACATAACATTAACTGCAGTCTCCTGCAGCAGCCTTACACCCACTTTTTTAGAACCCAGCGCCTCCACTAGAGGGCCTCCATTGAAGTACTGTTCTATTTCAGTGCTTGTTCAGGGTCATTGGCAATGAACTGGATAGCAGAAGCTCACTTTGGTGGGTAATAATAAGCCCTTCTTGCTTTGACTTTTAAAATAAAACATGCTACATAGGCTAGAACGTACAAAATATGCAAACCCAGGTCCATGCACTATATGAAATATATAATATTGACACAGTTTAGGTTATGCTTTGAAAATTTCTCCCCCATTCTTGTTAAAAGTCAAAAAAGATCAATCAGATCCTGAGTATCTTTTGGTGGTGTGCAAAACATCGTAAAACTCCATTCTGTGAATGTGTGTGCATGTACATATCTGTTTATGTTTTATTCCAAATTATATTCTGAGACTCGTCTTTAATGGGTATACATTTTAAAGGAAGATTTTAAAATATCCTGGTAACTTTATCCCTGGTTGTATAACTGGCAGAATTGTATCTTGGAGATTTCTTAAGTCTCTATTAATATTAGCCTGTGGATTCTCCCTTGTTTCTAGGAGAGATGCAGACTTAGGAAACCAATGTTGAAGGTTATGCCCTTCAGAACGAGGTATCATTACCAAAATTTGGCCTTGAACACGATTTCAAACTTGCCAAGGAAGATCTTTCATTGTTTCTTGTTTTTATTCCAAAGAGAGCCTTGTGAATCCCCATAGCTGACCTCCCAGAGTAGCTAGTTCGGAAGACATGAATGTAAATGTTTCTCCACAAATGTCAAAGCCCTGCTCCTGGAGCTCTGCTTCTTATGGACAACTACCTCTGAAGAAACCTGCAGGGATGCAATTTCCCAGAAAAAAACCAAAAACCTCATTGAGTAATTTAGTATTTTTTTATGAGAATATTTAACTATGCCAAGACTTAAGATATAAGACTTCTTGATTCTGCACTGAAAGATGTCTTGGGAATTATTAGTCACTGGAGTCTGGCTAACAGGTTTGTTATATAGTTAAAGATAGTTCATGACTTTTTTTTTTTTTTTTTTGCAGAACCGGGGATTGAACTCAGGCCCTTGCAAAGCGCTTATTCTACTGAGCATTCTCCCCGGCCTAGTTTATGATGTTTTGAAGCAAAGTCTTTGAAGCTAAGGCGATAGGTAGTGACAAAACTTAGAATCAGCTTCATTGAGGCATAATATGAAAGTAATGAAATGCACATTTTCAAGTGCATGCATCAATGATTTTTGATCCATACCGCTATAATAAAGACTGGAATTGTCATCATTCCAGAAAGTTTCCTTGTTTATGAAACACTACTTCTTTGCCAGGTACTTTCAAGTGATTTGTTTGCAGTATCCCTTTTAATTCACTAAATATTAGGCTATGAGGTTGAGTGGTGCCTTTTCTCCTAGCACCTAGTACCTCCCAGTGGGGTCATATTTGGAGCTATGGCCTGTGAAGAGGTGATTTGGGTGAAACTATGCTACGGGGAAGGGCTCATTGTGTCAGGCGATGTGAACACAGAAACAGATCCGTGGGAATGCTCCCAAAGGGAAGGCCACATGAGGACAGAGAAGACCGCCATCTGGAGGCCAAGGGCAGAAACTGCAGGTGGAGTTGCCAGGGAAGACACTGACCTTGGCCTCCAGCAGAAGGCTGAGCAGCCAGAGTCTGTAGTTTAAGCCCCTCGGTCTGCGGGATTTCGTGATGACGTCCCTTGCAGACTGCGATACAGGCATCAGCTCTTTTTCACATCAAGAAATATAGTAGGACGTTGAGATGCCATAGAGTTGCCCACAGATGCCCCACTCCTTGCTGGGGGCTGCAGCCAGGCTCCGGGCACGTCTGGCTCTTATTCCATCCACTTCCTCGCACGTGCACACCCCAAGCCCAGGCTTCTGTGTGATGAGCCCAACCCATCCCCTAGGCCTCACCCAGCCCTCGCTCCGCCCTTCTCTTACACACTGGGCACTTGACGAGTTCCAGGTTTGGGCGTCACTGAGGGCCAAGTGCTGTCTCCTCCTCTGCCCCTCTGCTGTGACAATAGGTGCTGAGAGATTTGCACCCAGCAGCAAGCCAGCGCTTGGTTGTCAAAATACAAAAACCAAGTCAGGTAACTTGTCTTCTGTTTTAGCCTTTTAGAAGTCTCCCCCATGAGTTTCCCTTTTCCCAAATGATATTGGGGCCATAATAGGAACTCATTTCCTATCTTTGCAGCCCTACAAATCGCACGGAAATATTCCTCAGGATTACTGAGTCTGACCAAGCTTCCCTTGGAATAAGAAAATAACAACCAGAGCCTCCATTTATTGAGGACTTACTACTTAGCAGGCTCTGCTGGATAATTTACTTACCAATCTCTATGAAGTGTAGTAGTCAAAAACTAGTTCTGAAATCAGGCCTGAGTTCAAGTCCAACGTGTAACTGTACTAGCTATGAATTCTGGGACAACTTTTGTATCCTTGTTTCTCTGCTTTGTCACCTGTGAAACAGGAGTAATAGAACCTATCTATATAGAAGTGCTGTATAGATGATGGGATTTTAAATGATCAGATGAGTGCTGGGCACACAGAAGCACTGTGTTTGGCTGCTAATATCTCATTTGGTTTTCAAAAATTGCAATTTAAAGCTACTTACTGTGTCATTTTCCAATATTAAGAAAAATATGCACTATCCTCCCACAGTTAACACTGCTGTCTAAAAGTTTTCAATTTGTTTAAAATTTAAGGGAAGGTGGAAGGGAGGTGTTGGTTCACTTGGGGGATCAAGGGACAATCTCCAGTGAGGGGCCTTCAAGTTAGAGAATGCATGCATGCAAGACGTGAGCAACAGCAGCAGGCAGCAGGGAGCAAGCAGAGCACATGGGGACAAGGCAAGAGTCGCCTGCATTGTTACTGTGTAATTCTTTTTCAAATTCAATTTTATTTTATTTTGAAGAGTAAAAGCAGAAACAATAACAAATAGAAGAAAAGACATACAGGGTAACGTACAACAATACGTATGTTATAGATTTTCAAAACAGGAATAGCTAATTGACAATAGTTGTTATATTTTCTGTCTTTCTCATCAGATCTGTTGCTCAGATTAACACAAATAATCATGCAAGATTGGACAAATAATTAGCTCTTGTTTTAAAGAAATCTTAAGCTTTTCTATTTCATTGTCTTCTTTACATTTAAAGAATTTATTTTATTTTTATTTTGAAGAGTAAAAACAAACAGAAGAAAGACAGGAACTGGGTAACATACAACAATGCACATGTTACAGATTTTCAGAACAGGAATGGCTAATTAACAACGGTTTTTATATTATCTATTTTTATTGTCAAATCTGTTGTCAGATTCACAGAAATAGTTACGCAGTATTAGACAAGTGATTGAATATTACTTCTTGCTTTCAAGAAATCTTAATTTTTTTCCTTGTCTTTTTAAAAAATTATGTTAGGTGCCAGGGAGATAGCTCAGTGAATTAAGTGCTTTCCTGGCAAGTGTAAGGTCCTGTGTTTGATCTCTCATGCCACCGCTACCAAAAATATATTTTAAAGAGAATATAATAATCGCTGAGACACTTGAAACGGTAAACATTTAGAAGACCAGGATGAGAGGTATCAACCGTGGGTTTTGTATGACACAGTGCTGTCCTTGATATAGTTGCTCAGATCAGAGACATCAGAGTTAGTCAAGGTGAAAATTCTACCTATTAATGCTATTTTCAAAAAATTGATGAAATCGTTACTACAATCATTTCAGCCATTCTGTATATATACTTGCATGTTTTCCCCTTCGTTTTCTCCTCTCTGTTCTCCTTTGTCTCATCTTTGTTGTTTAATACTTGACTTCAGTTTTTTCTGATTTACTATACTTATTATACCTCTCATGTTTCATTTTTTTCTTTTAGGTTCTTACACTAGGGAGACAATATGATATTTACACATGTAGGCCTGATTTATTTCACGTATGAGTATAGCCTCGAGTTGCAACCACTTATCTATACAGGCTTGGAGTTTGTTTTTCTTTATAGCTGAGTAATACTCCATTGTATAAAATACCACATCCTTTTAATCCATTGCTCAAGTGATGGGCATTTTGGTTGTTTCTAAAATTTGGCTATGACAAACTTCTGCTGAGAAAATGGACACACATGTAACACTATGTCACTATGTGTGACATTTTCAGTTCTTTTGGGAAAATGCCCAGTAGGGGAATAGCTGGCTTGAATGGGATTTCCAATCCCAGTTTTTTGAGTAGTCTCCACACTGTTTTCCACAGTGGTTGCACCAGTGTACATTCCCTCCAGCAGTGGAGAAGGGTTCTTTTTTCCCCACAGCCTCTCCAGCATTTGGTTGATGCTTTATGATATTGGTTGATTTCTTTATGGTAGCCATTCTTTCTGGAGTGAGATGGAATCTCAATGGTGTTTTAATTTGCATTTCTTGAAGGACTGGTGGTATGCAGCATTGTTTCATGTATGTATTTGCCACTTGTATTTCTTCCTCGGAGAAGTGTGTATTCATATCAGATGCCTAGTTTTGGACTGGGTCTTTAAATTTTGGGGTCAATTTATTTTAGTTCTTTATGTAATTTAGGTAGAAGTCCTTTGTCTGCGTGATTATTGTTTACAATTTTTTCCCAGTTTATAAGTTGTCTTCTCACTCTGTTGGTGATTTCCTATTGTATAAGTCTTACACAGGTGGTTATCTCATGCTTACATTCTTACATAGTTCTGTAACCAGTGCACACATTTACCTGCGCTAAGTCAGGGTTATATAATTGTATCCCACTGCACCTGTGCTAGACAAGTGTCTGGGGTCACGTCCCCAGGTGCCCTTAGGTACCCCTGAGGTTTGAAGCAGTCTGGGTGGTTCTCCACAGGAGGGCACGGGGGTAGGGAGAATAAGACGATCATGATTTGATATGCTGTGCCAGTTCCCTAAGATTAAAATAGCTGTTATGTGTTGCAAACACATGCTAATAAAATATTCAAAAGAATTGATCATGAAACTCTGAAAAGGAATAGAAAAGATAAACATAAACATTAAAAAAATACACTCAGAATGATTTTCCTTCACGTCTGATATAGCAACAGCTTTTTATCATTGTGGGAAGCCACAGCAGAGTATGTCAAAGCTCAGTGTGTCTGAGAGGGTGTGAGGATTCAAC